>JAKSZP010012003.1:0-152830 GCA_022478985.1 Massospora cicadina
TTAATTAGGGAAACTCAAGGTCAAGGCTCCACCCATACTAGGGCAAGTCCTGACAATAGCAACTTCAGTCATATACTTTTTTATTAAAAGATTATTTAATATAGAAATGGGTTAGGGCATCATTTTAAAATTATTTGATAGGGTACACTTCTCAGGAAGATTGAAAGAATATCTAGGTTGTGTAATTATGTTATATGATTTTTATGATAACACTTAAGTGCTATGTTATAACAGTATAGTTTTATTAATCATTAGAAGCTCTCACTAAAATTGACAGTATTGTGTAATGATAGTAGATTTATAAAGGAATAACTTTTCATTTTTCTTGAGATATCATACAAATATTACATTGTTTTGTAAGGTATCAGAACTGATGAAGTATTTTCTTGCATAAAAAGACAAAGCACATGTTTTACTTTTCAGGTAGTGGAACCTAAAAAAGATGAGAATAGAATTTGAAAGTGATATAAATATTCACAAGGTTAAATTTACTTTATTCAATATTAAGGATGGTAAGATAACAGAAAAAATGGTATATTGTATCAATGCTTTCATTATGATATGGTTTTTACTAAAAGAATTATTTAATAAGTTAAAGACATTCTCAGAGTAACAGTTCTATTTTTTTTAGTACTAGATGGTCCCAACAGTAACAGTTCTATTGACTGACGCTGATGTCAAAAATGGGCTCAAAGCTGAAAACTAGCAGAGAGGTCAGAAAATGAAAGGTTGGGACAAATTTAGACTACTTTAATGAGTTAAAAAGCGTCTCATACTCTAGGTTTTGTAAATACATGGTGCCTCAAGAACCTTTACATCCCAGTATAATCAGGATCTTTAAATGCCTTACAGATCAACCAACTAATTGCCACAGTAATAGTTCTGCGTCATCCTCATGACAGCAGAGCTTAGGGGTTCCATCCCTTGAGATTTAAAAAGTGGGAATTGAATTTCTGAAGGCGTTTCTATTGATTCCTGTGTGCATGGTGCTTCCTGAGTATATCACATATTGGTGCCTTCAGGGTAAGGTTCCATTCATGCTGTGTTTTAGAGTTGATCTACTGTGGCTCATTTGCGAGTAGGGATTTTGACTCACTCATCATCTTAAATTATGACAACGCCCCCTCAAGATCATGTTAGAGGGGGGTATATGACCAAAGGAATTGGATATGCACTTAATTTACCACTGTCCCCTTATTGACCTCAGCAATGGAGTTAGAGTTTAACTTATGAATGACCACATAAGGTCAAGAACAAAGAACGTTGAGCTTGTTTTTTAACTTTTAGGTCAATGGTGATAAAAGAGAACAAGGTCACCTAATTAAAAATAAATAAGGATGGTTGGCTAAATTGACCAGTATGTCTCTCTTTCTGTGGTGGTGAAAATTTCAAGCATGGCTAGAGCTTGAAGCTGAAAAATTCATTGGATAAGGTCCTATAGCTAAATTAGAGATATCAGGTGCAAAAGTATTTAACAGTGGCTGAATGCTACTTGGTAGCAGGAGAGCACGCCCATATAGAGCTCTGAGTGGGACATCTTGATGATATAATAGTATCTTATTTTTTAAGCAAGCAAAGCGCTGGGAAGATAATGATTCCAGAAAGCAGGATCAGAGGCGGCTATCTTCTTCAAATTAGAGACAAGGCTCCATTAGCACGTTACACTGCCACACTGGTTAATGAGTTGTAAGGTGTGGTGAAACTTTAGTTAGTACAAAAAAGTGAAGAAAGATCTTGGACTACTTGCAAGGTGAAATTTAACCCATTGTCTGAAAGTAAAGTTTTTGGGCATCCATGCTAGTTAAAACAGATCGTATGAAAAAAGAGCCATGACTTTCACAGTGCAGTGGGTAAAGAAATTGCTTCAACCCATTTGGTCAGATAGCCATGATTAGGATGATATATATATTCTAACAACCCAGTAGGGAGAGGGCCCACTACATTGGTGATAACAATATTGAAATGGCATGATGGCACAAAAAACCAAGTGCTGAAATTGTTGACTGTCTTGATCTTGGGACTAGCATGTCATACATGCTTCCAGGACTACTTGGATGGTTTTATCATTTGGTACCAGTAACATCATGTCTTTAGCCACTTGTGAGTCTTTTTTACTGCCTTGTGTCCCACAGTTGGATGCCTTTCTAAGATAACGTCAGTTTGTTTTAAGGCAGATGTAAGGGAGCCTTTTCTTATTGATTTTCTTATATAACATTTTGCCTTGATCTGAGTGTCTATGGTCATCTTTTTGGAGCTTGGCTTGGACCTTGAGATTCTCTAACTCCCAGAATACTGGTTAGCCAAATAGATTGTACAGCCGGTCTTCCTCAGGGATCAAGGCAGCCATTACCAGCACCCCTAGAGAGACCATCAGCATTCTGGTGCTTTACTCCTGCGCAATGGACAATATTTAAATCGTAGCTCTGCATCCTTAGGACCATCTTACTAGCCAGCCAACTGGGTTTCTTCATCTGCTGCAGCCATTGGAGCGAGGAATAACTAGTGAAAATGGTGAAGTGGGTGCCATAGTGATAGGCCAAAAATGTTTTATTACTAACAAGAAAGACAGACATTCCCATTTGGTAAAGCTATAGTTCTGTTCAGCCTTTCTCAAAATCTTTCTGAAAAAAGCTACTGAATTATTGGCCTGATTTTTATTGTGCTATACTAGGATGGCCCAACAGAAAATATCTTACATCTGTGAATAGCAATAAAGGCTGATTGGAATGCAGATGGACTAAAATGAGTTTAGTACAAAGGGTGGTTCTCAGTGCATTAAAACATATTCTTGCTTTGGCCACCACTAAAAAGGCACATTCTTCTTCAGGAGGTAAAATGGGATCAGCTAGGTCAGCAAACTGATGAATGAACTGACAATAGCCCACCATTCCAAAAATACCTGAATGTCCCTCAGGCTTTGAGAGGCACGACATCTTTTCAATGGCATCAACTTTACCCAAAATGTGCTGGATGCCATTTTTCAAGACTTTATGGATGAGATACTTTATTTTCAAGGGAAATTGAGCACTTTGAAAGTTTGAGTTTTATTGAAGCCTTCCTAAGACGTTTGAAGACTTCTTTACTCCACGTAATCATTGAAAGTTCATGAGAAGACAGTGATATTGTCAAGGTATATGAGGACACAGGATAATTTCAAGTGCCCAAGGATCTTATCCATAGAACATTGGAAGGTGGCTGTCATGTTACAAGGGCTTTCAGGCATCCTGTTAGGTTAGGATGGCCCTTCAATGACTATGAGCGCAAACTTGGTGCTTAAATTCATAGGTTCATCACCAATTGATAGTTCCCAGAGGTTAACTGCACAGGTTTGATATGTCCATGATCCATGTTGTTAATAGTAGTTAATAGTTGTTTGATAATAGTATGATTACTATTGTCCATAGTTGAATAGATAAATTTGAAATGGTTTAATGCCTAGGCCTGTACTTCTCCATAAAATACTGTTGATATTAACTATAAAGATTTTTCATTATTCACTTAACTTGATCCACTCTCAGATCCAGAAGTTTACGGCCTTTCTTCTCATCATGCTGAGTCTGCGGAGATTCCCTTCTAAGTTCAGATTCTCTTCTAAGAATCCTCAATTCTTACTCTTTATATAACAAAAGAGTTTCAAATATTGTATGCAACAACAATAAGTTACTTGAAACGAATAGAATCAAAACAAGTATTGATCTTGTTAATATTTATTGGAATTTTATCTCCATAATTGATGTGAAATATCAGGGATTTTTTAGAGTGAACTGGATCTTCAACTCCTTGGTTGGCACCTCAGCCATGAAATGGCAGTCATTTCTGTTAAACTTCCCTTTGACGTCTCACCAGCAATAGTCTTCTCCATCTGACTAGGATTCCTCCATTAAACTTCCAGGAGGCCTAAAATGGCAGAGTCAGAAAACATGCCCCTAACGTTTCCCGCTTAATCACAGTGAACCAACCATATTTGGCTAATGACCTGCTTAGGTAATGGGATATTTTACCCATTATGTAATGTCATGAACCAACTGATCAATGTGCTAGTTGCAGGTGGCATCACTCACCTCACAACTGCTCATTAAATTTCAATCAATCAGTGATGAAACAAAGCTGATCCTAATCAGTACACCTGATAGTTAATCATTGATCACTATCAGATGCCCCTAATTTGTTGGAAAATTTTTCCTGACAAAATCTTAAAGATTCACCCAGATCGATCCCTGATAGATCTGAGCCCAGAAAACACTATAATCATCCAACATTATTAATCCAAAATTGGGGTCAACTGATATCTAATTCACTCGCCATTGTGAATTGACCCCTAGCAATCCACAGATAATCTAGGAGTCTGGAAAGGTGGGCAAAAATTCCAACGCATCCTCCTCTTGCCTAGATTTCCAGTGAGAATAAAATTGTGACAGGAGAATACCGCCTCAGATCAAATCAAAAAAATTTCTTGGTTTCTAGGAGAGCACATTCAATCTGCACTTAACACTGCTCAAAAAAACCTACGGCATGCACTACTCTTCCTTTTCCTCCTTGCTACCACCTCCTCAGAGTGCGGTCCACACAACCCATTGTCATGCCAGGATGATCAATTTACTATTGATGATGAAAGTCCTGGATTGCTGGTCCCCCCAGTTAGGGCATATAACACATTGTCATATTCAGAAACTTGTTCTGGCATCCTTAATTTCCTTATCTCTCTCCTCATCCCTAACAGGTGGTCACTGCCGTCAATGTTTGTCTTGCTTCAAAATTAGGAATGCTCAAATATTAAATCCCTTACTTTCTCATAATAACTTTTTCGCTCATAAAATTCTTAATTCTTCTGAAGAGTTTATCTCATTAATTTTAAGATTAATTTCTCTAAAATTAGAGCTTAATTAATTCAAAAGTGAATGATATTGACTATTATACAAAGTCTGACATCTCACCTCTTGTCCAGCTCATATGTCAAATTCGGACTCATAGTACCAGCAATCGCTTGACAGTCTGTCTGATAAGATGCTCAGCTCTTCCAATTGATGAGTCGATCTGTGCAAAGGATTCTTCTATGGCCCCCCAGGACTCATACTTCCAATCAAGCCCCTCTAGGCAGGCCACCTGCAGAACTACCAGAAATAGTATCCAACCCTGATGAAAGTAGTGTAGCGACTGTCTCAAATGATTCATGGTCAATTCTTTCTTTGTTGTCTGTTCCCAAATTGAATTTTGATACTCTCCTAGATTCAGCTCCTTTTGAAGATACTCCTACTATCATCATCAAAATTTCTGAAGCAATGTCATCTGATATTGATCAATCATTTCTCACCAGATTTTACTTTCTTATGGAGTTCCTTATCCAACTTGGACAATCTACATAGATCAACTGTTCTTTCAACCAGGCTGACCATTGAAAATCACGTACATTTTAAGCTCACCTGTGCAGAATTGAGGACCCAAGTAACCGAGGCTCTTTCCACAGCCGTGAACCCCTTTAATCACACAAACATTCGAGATTTAGATGTTATAGCCTATGCCCTTTGTTTTAAAAGCCAAGTTCTTTGAAGTTGGGCTATGAAGCTTCCAGTCTCTAGCAAATTCCATTGTTCATTATGCTATTAAATTAAAGAGGCTTGTAGTCAATATCTTCATGGTGCATCCACTCCTCGCACAACTATCTCATACCTGGCACTTCCCTTTGGTACCTTTCCTTATGGCTTTAATCAGGAGCATGATTTAGCAACCCCCACCTAGTATCCTTATCACAATGCCAGCTCAGATGTCCATTGTTCTTGATGAAGCCCTCTGGTAAGCGCTCAAGACCAATTTACCAGCTCCAGTGCCATATTGAGATTACTTGGGGTTATTTGTCAACTGCCTCTTTGTGTTCTGTTGCTTCCTACCCAATCTGAGGTATTGCGTTTGGCAAGTACTGACATTTCCATTTCACTTCCCCTCATCGCATTCTCTCATGGATCAGCCTCCACTCAACGACTTAGCTTTAAGTAGGTCTAGCCCTTGCTAGCATCCAATCTCAAATAGATTTCAATGGTTTATTCACCCTACTGTTATACATCATCCCTCCCCAAGAGGTGACATAGGCGGAATCATCCCTGACTTGAGAAAAACCAATACAAACTTATAAAAATATATCTTTTTATGTGCGTTTTAATGTATTTTTCTTATATTTTTATCAATGTTTTATTTTTTCTTCTTTTTTATATGGGACATGACCTTCATTTGGCTCTGCGGTGCATTTTATTATTCCCCCAAACTGGTTCCTAAGTATAATCTGACCCACCATTTTCATGGTTTAGAGTATCATTTTTAAGACTTACCCATTCATTTTAGTTCAGCGGTCCTTTTTTAGGACTTAACCAAAAAATGTCAGGACATCACCATCTCAATGGTTCAGTGGTCCTTTGGGAACATTTTTGTTTATTTTTCTCTTTGATCACTTCCTTAAATAAATAGCATGGACTGATTAACAATCCTTCCATCCAAGAGGTTCTTGATGAGAATAGGCGTCCATCATCATCCTGGCAATAAATATCAAATGGATCTGACCACAACGCATCTAGCTTGTTTCTTTTTCTGAAACCATGTGTGTCACAATAGGCAACTTTATTGCCTACTTGGTACTTTGATATTCCAGTTGGTTCTTATCATCATTCATTTTTGCCTTAATTCTCTTCTCTAAGGTCATATCAAATGCTTGCAATTGCATTTTGATCAGGATGTTTGAAAGTTGGAGCAGGTACTGCTCAGTCCTCATCCCCAATGTTGGTTTAACCACCAAATATGGAATCAGCAATAATTCAGCCTTCCTTCTGTACAGCAATTCAAATGGCTTTTTTCCCATTGCCATGTGGCGAATGGTATTATATGCAAATGTCACTGAACTGAGGTAAGTTCTCAATTCCAAATTTCTCCCTGTTACTGCTTCCTCAGCGTTGCGGCAAGTGTTTCATTGACTTGTTCTACCAGTCCTTTTGTCTCTGGCTGTAAAAACTGACATAAATCCTTGGATCCCCATTATCTCGTTGTATCTCATGATCATGTGGGACATAATTCGTTCCATTTTCACTTAATAAAACCTGCAGGCATCCATGACTTATACAACTTGATTCAGGACAAAGCTTGCTGTGCTTGTAGGATCCATCTTTGCCAGGACCTTCGTCTCAACCATCAAGTCAGATGGTTGATTGCCACTTTGATGTACTGACTCCCCCTGTGCTCATTGTCAGTGGTCCCATCACATTAATGGATACTGTATGCCAGCAAATCCAGGACAGACCAGTCAATATCTGGTTGTATTTTTGTGGGGTTTGTGCAACTGGCACTCCACACAGTAAGCCAGATAATCTGCTACATTGTAGTTGGCAGACTCCCAGTCATAGTACTGGCAAATGTGGGTGCTATATTCCTCAGGCCTCCATGCCTGACAACCATATACATGGCGAACAATTGCCACTTGTTCAGATGGTATTGGGAATAATAGTCATTTTCTGTCAATTGTCTTAAACACTTGTCCATCCTTGGTCTTGATGTTTTCCATTGCTTTTTAAAGTGCACCTTGGATTTCTTAGGGCTCATTCCCAATTTCTTAATCTTCATCTTTAGGAACAGCTCTTTTGCTGTTGGTATGCCACTTGGACCATTGGTAACCTTAATAATTCATATGCATTATTGTGAGAAGCTCACACTTGGTGAACTTTTACATAGTTATAAACCTGTAGCTTCAATGCCCATTGGGCCAGATGTCCTTCCAGTTCTCTTATTTTATGCAGCCAATGCAGCAAGGAGTGGTCCGTCACCATTTTAAAGTGCGTTCTGCGAATGTACACCCAAAACTACTTAGAGATGTAAATCACTGCAAAGCATTCAAACTCAGTAATGGTGTAATTCCGTTCTGCTGCAGATAGCATATGGCTCACATAAGCTACCGGATGATCATCCCTGAGCTCATCTACTTGACTCAGGACGGAGCCAATTGCCATTAACAAAGCAACAGTTTGTACTATAAATTCTCAATCGAAATTCAGATATTTCAATATCAGATAATATATCAGATACCAACGTAACTATCAAAAGAACTCTGGGCCTCTTCATTCCAAACAAGTCCTTTCTTCAGATCCTTCAGCAAATAAAAGAGGGGCTCAGTGATTCTCACAAATTCCTGTATAAATATTAGGTAGTATCCAACCATTCCAGAGAACACTTGGGTATTTTGGACACTTCTCAGGATGGCCATCCGCTCAATGGTCTCAATCTTCTGGGCTTGCAGCTGCGGTCCACTAGAGTTGATAAAAAAATCCCATATATGCCAACTCTTTCTTAAAGAAGTGGCACTTCCTCAGCTTAATCTTCAGGTTAGCTATGTAAAGTCTCTTTAAGACTTCTTCCAAGTGGTGTTAATGGTCAGTAAGGTCCTACTGAACACAGTTATATCATCCAAGTACACCAGGACACATGGCAACTTCAAGACATTTAATATGGCGTCCATGGCCCTTTGGAACGTCGCAGGCACATTACAAAGACCTTGGAGCATTCTAATCAGTTGGTAAAGCCCCTGCACGGCGATGCTTGTGAATTCTTCTGGTCTTCAGTTGGAAAATGTTTTTTTATAAACCTATGTTAGATCCATCATGGAGAAATACTTTGCTTCTCACAATTGATCTAATGCATCATCAATTTGTGTTACTGTATAGTAATCCTTCTTCATTATTTTATTTAGCTTCCAATAATTGATCACCATCCAATTAGAGCAGTACTTCTCCTTCACAATCAGGATATGGCTTGCCCAAAGACTTGACAACGAAACTAGAATCGTTATGCTTCACTAGTTTGCTGATCTCTTCTTCCACTACTGCCTCAGCAGCCTTCAACCAACAAATCAGTCTCATCCTTATTGGAAAATTTTACCAGTGTTGACTTTATGGATGACATTCCTTGCACATCTCAAATCTTAATTGTCCTGGGCAAAGACTTCCCAATACTTGTCAAATAATTCAAGCGCCTCCTCCTGCTGTCCTTCCATCATATCAACGAGTTGCTCTTGACCACTCAATAGATATATACTCTTAGTCACCCCTGTCAGTAGTCCCATCTCATCAAGGGTCCCAAAATTGTGGAAATTCCTCAAATCTGCCATTGGGATCAGATGTACAAATGTGATGATCTGATCTTCTCAATTCTCATCAGCTTTCAATTCAAATTTTCCAGGTGAACTCAAATTTTTCCATGACCCAGCATAACTATTCCAGAAGCCACACATGGCTCTACTCTGAACTTCTTCCAAGGGCTACTGACCTCTCCATACAACAGCTTGGGTATCTCAACATTAATCCCATGTTGACTACAATCTTTGATCCCAGTGGTATGGTCCTTGAATTCTTGATTTGCAATGGAATTCTCCAATTTTCCAAGATTTCCATCATTATTTCTCTTTTTTTCGTAAACAAAATTGGTAACAAATTGGGACAATGCCATCATTGCAGATCATATTGATGAAATTTTTTCTCCTGGTAAGTGGAGTTTCCCCATCTCTCTGATACACTAGAGATAACATCTGACCCAATATGGTCAGCGTATTAACTTTATTTACCTTTAACTCCATACTTTCTTAGAAACTTGGTACCAATCAGAAAAGCATAGTTTTGGTTGGCCAAACTATTTCTGGGGCGAATAACACTAAAGTTCCAAATTTGAGTGGTAAAGCACTATATGCTCCACAGGAGATGGTTGTATTTGCCCAATTGTCCCATACTTTTCCTATGCTCCAAATCAGGCAAGATTCTCATCTTCTTCACCAGCTTGGAAAAGATAATATTGATAGGAGCTCCAATGTCAATCATTGCCCAAAACCATACTTGATTAACCAGTATATCAATATATGTACACTCAGAGTATTGTAAAATAGTTTACTGAGTGTATAGCAGCACTATTCACTGACTTGAGGGTGTGAATAATTTGTGCCAATAGAACAAAAAAATAATTTTTAATCAGACTAAGGGGATAGATAGGTTTGCCCCATCTAATATGACCTCAGCCAGATATTCTGGATTCTCTGCAGATCAAATCTTGTTAGCTAGTTGTTGTGCATATGGGCGAGCAATTTCCTTAATTTTGGAGTTGATCCCCTTCACTCCATGTCAGAATTGCAGATGACCACATAATCAACCCTTTGATCAAATATGAGATTTGGTGATTAGGTTATAATTGTAGAGGGTCAGCAATAGTGGCCTTTTGATGAGAATATTGTTGGGCGGAATCCCCAATGATATTAGAAGTTGCCAACTAATGAATTATTGTCAGGCATCATTCCTGATGATATTGAGGCTGCTGACAGATGATTTTTTTATCACACATCATCTCCAATGAAATTAAGCAATAAAATCAATATTGGGATAATACCTGATATCCAAATTATAGGGAATTGTTCAGAGTGGAGTGGAATGGATTGGAGTCATCAGAAACTACCCAAACGTTCAAACGCTGGAGGAAGAGTAAAATTGTCATCAGCTGAAGCAATTGGTATCATATACCTAATACCAATTGTTTGGTCCGCTGAATGCCCAAGGATTATGCTGCCTAAGAAACCCATGGCAATGGTACCCAACGAGATTTGGTGCCTAACAATGAGGGTCAAAACCAGTATAGGAGCACAAATATTCTCATTGGACAGCAGAAAAGTTGTATGCCAATTCTAACTATAAAAATCCAAAACAATTCCCTATAAAATTAGATTCAAATTGATATTAACCTAGTTGTTTAAACATTGGTTGTTTTAACAATACTCTTAAGAGAAGAGTGCAAGGATCAGATATCCTTAGGTTGGTTATATCAAAATCTCCTCTTGGTTTTGTGAGAAGGGAATAGGGAAAGTGTTCCCTACCAGTATCAAAATATCCATAAGAGGAAGAAGCACCAGTTTAGCGTTGGACTTTACTCTCAACGTGGCTTTTGGGCAATAAACCATAATAATAGTCTTTATACTATTATTGCCCCAGTCTATCAATTTCATTCAATTAATCAACGCCAGGATCCACGAATCTGTGCAGTTGAAATCCAGGGATAAAAGCGAGCAACTAAGCCCAAGATTTTAGCACTCCAGTTCTGGTTACTGTATTCACATTCAAAGTGACTACTTGATATAGTTGATCCTGCATGTCATCATTGACAAACAAATCACTATTGTCAAATCATTCATTAAAAATATCAAGGGAACAGTTTTAACCACTGCTCTAGGCTGTTCCCCATATAGACAATGGGCCATTCTCCCAATTCTTGTGCAGGTTTGGCCTGGTATGCCTGGACCACATTAATCTGCTCCTTTGGCTTCTTGCTATTGCATTAAGCAGTAAAGTGTCCCTTTCCTCCACATTGATAACAGCATTTGTCTTTCTTGTCTATCCGCTTGGACTCATTGGGCTTATTCCTGGCACAGTTCAATTATTGGACTTCTTAGTACTTTCAGTCACCTTAGTAGGATTTGAATTTTTAACTGGATTCAGCTTAAGCTTCTATTAGGGGCCTTAAATGTGGCTCCTAGTATCTTCAAATGATCTACAATTTGTGAGGTGGTAATTTAAGTTGCTGACATGGAAGACGTCATTTGATGTAAATTGCAATAGGGCCAAAGGGCTGCTTGCAAGACGATCTGCACTTCAAAATCATCCAGTACTTTTTCTCTGACCAAAATCTGTGATTCCTGTAGAATCAGTCAGCAAAACTTGCTAAGGACTCATTCTTCTGGAATTGGATTCCCATAAAATCCTGTTTGCATTTTGATATTTGCATGAGACTTCCAAATTCTTTTATTATGGCAGACTTAGCCTCCGAGTAAGACCAGCTGTCCCTTCTAGATGAGGTAACACCGAGTTTTGACAGTCAGTGTCCAAACAGTTTATCACCGTCAAAGATTTTTGGAAATCACCTTACCCAAACATTGTCATGTTGAACAATTGGAAGAATGTAGGGGCGTTATTCTGATGCAATGTGGGTAATTTCAGCATAGCTCTAAATTTTTTTTTTAATTTTTCTCTAGCCACCACCCTTGGTTCAGCTACTAACTTACTTGAGGAGTGATTTCAGGAGTCATCTCTGAAATGGTTGCGAATACAGTCAGCATATTTCTTGGAATAGTCGACTTTCCAATTGGAGTTTTTGTGGTCCTTTCTTAGGTGTTGGTTGCCACATAGGGTTCACATTCGCATCTATGAGTCTTCAATTTTTTGACTTGCTTCATCAGATGCTCTATGTCTGCGCTGAATGAACACAATTAAACGTGATCTGCTTCACATTCAGTTTTAAGAATAAACCTTTTCAAACTAGATCTCCTTCTTTCTTCTTTAATGACGTTACTTTCCCTAGTAACTCATTGCCAAAATTGGAGACATCTTTGACACCTTCCTCAATGTTGGTGACTCTCTCCTCCAAGGCAGTGTATTCTTTGTGATTGTCTGAATCTAAGGCGTTCTTATTAATGGTTGCTAACTCCATCCAAAGTTTTCTTAACTCATCCTTATATGATATCTTTTATTGGTGTATCCTACTCAACTACCCCCTGTAGTGAGCAGCAATTATTAAAATTCTTGGTTCTTCACCAATTGTTAGTTCCCATGAGGTTAACTACACAGGTTCAATATGTGCATGATTTTTGTTGTTTTTAAGTAGTTGATAGTTAATTGATAAGAGTATGATGACTTTTATCAATAGTTGAATAGATAAACCCAAAATGGTCCAATGCTAGGCCTGTACTAGTCCATAAAATACTGTTGATATTAACTATATAGATTTTTCATTAACCACTTAACTTGATCCACTCTCAGATCCAGAAGTTTACAGCCTTTCTTCTTGTCACGCTGAGTTTATGGAGATTCTCTTTAAGTTCAGCTTCTCTTCTAAGGATCCTCGATTCTGACTCTTTATATGACAAAATAGTTACCAATTATTGTATTTGGCAAAAACAATTTACTTGAAGATTAATAGAACTAAAAACTGTATTAATCTTATAATCATTATTGGAATTTTGTCTCCTTTACTAATGTAAATTATCAGGGAATTAATAGAGGATTTCAGCGCCCAAGTCCTCAGTTGGCATCTCAGCCATATAATAGCAGCTATTGACATTGAACCTTTTCTTCAACATCCCACCAGTAATGGTATTCTCCATCTGGTTAGACTACATGTCAATAATCCCTGAGACCTAAAATAACAGATCTAAAAAATGTGTCCCTAACGTTTCCCACTCAATCACAGTGACCAACCATATTTGGCTAATGACCTGCTTAGGTAATGGGACTTTTACCCATTAATGGTAGACGTTGAAACAACTAATTGATTCGCTAGTTGCAGGTGGCATCACTCGCCTTGCAACTACTAATAAAATACCAATTGGTCAGTGATGAAACCTGACTAATACCAATCATTACACCTGATAGTTAATCATTGATCAGCTATCAGTTGCCCCATTTTTCCAGAAATTCTGCCTAGAGATCTTAAGCATTCACCCAGATCATGCCCAATGGATCCAAGCCTGGCAAATTAACTAAAATCTCCTGAACATTAATACCCCAAAATTGGGGTCAGCTGATATCCAATTTACTCACCATTGGGAATTATTCCCTAGTGATCCAAAGATAATCTAGGAGGCTGTAAATGTGGGCAAAGATCCCTAACTTGGCTTGGTCTTTGTGGGCGAGCTCCACTTGCCAATATCCACTAGCAAAATCCATTGTGGAAAAATATTTCAACCTGGAAAGTAAGCAAAGAGAGTCGTTGATTCAGGGCAAGGGATTGGAGTCTTTCTTGATGATGGAGTTAAGCCATCAGTAGTCTGACACCACCTAATAACTGAAATCCTTCTTTTAAACAAACAGGAGTAATGAAGTCCAGGGACTGCATGAAGGCACCAATAGTCCAGGTTTGAGTAGCTGTATGATCTCTACCGCCACATGGGCTTCCTCAACATTACTTTTTCTGTAAGGTCAGGACTAAAAGAGGGAGCATACCCAGTCTCTACATTATGTAGAACCCCACTCTCTTCTTGAAATCATGGCCATGACAAAAAATTTCTGAGTACTCCTCTTAAATTCTTGAGTATGGCGCTGTTGTTCCCCAGTGAGCTCCTTTCTGATACAAGTGTCAAGTAGAGCCACTGATGGGGCGTCTCAAACCAAAATCCCTCAGACTTCTGAAGCTATGGACATCATCAATAGCCTTCACCAGTAGAAGGCAAACATATGCATAAGGACTATTAGGGACCACTACCCTAGGTTTATCAGTAAGGTTAACCAACAACACCAATATGGATATGGCTTAGGTGGGATCTTAAACCCCCAGATAGGTTAAAACTCTTTGGCAGATGAGTTATTAGACCTCAGATCTTTGGCAGGTATCCAGAGAGGATGTTAATATGGACTCAGGTGTTGACAATAACTTAGGACTTCAGACATATAGTGGTTGGAGTAGGTAGATAGATTGGCATGCTTTCATGGCCATTAATGGCAGGCGAGTCAACCATGCTTGAGAGCCCCTTAAATAAAACTCAAGTCAATCTATTCAGCTCTCACTCTCTAATAGGCAAACCATGCTTTGACCTACATTTTAGATTCACGTAAGGTAATGAATATTAGTGGAACCTGATGTCCTAGCAAGGATAGAAATTTTTCATCTTAATGTACAACAGCGGAGTAGTCCTGGAGAAACTGAGTCCTGAGAATATCTTAGCTCAGGTTTCCCATGAAACGGTGAGGGTATTTATGGAAAGATTCCTAAAATAGATAGGTAGGGAAATAATAAGCCCTTATGGATCATTTACACTGCAGTCCAGCTGTGCCATATTCATTGTAGTGCAGCAAATCTAGAA
Source organism: Massospora cicadina (assembly GCA_022478985.1). Taxonomy (NCBI): domain Eukaryota; kingdom Fungi; phylum Entomophthoromycota; class Entomophthoromycetes; order Entomophthorales; family Entomophthoraceae; genus Massospora; species Massospora cicadina. The sequence continues at coordinate 14,855 of JAKSZP010012003.1, forward strand.
CAATCTTGATACATTTCAGCAACTTTGGTGAAATAACATTCATCAAGGAACCTTTGTCACCAAAGGCATAAACTAGAATTTTATGAACTTGAACAGCAATGCGGGTGACCAGACTCCAACTGTGGAGGTATCCTGAGGAACATGGGAAATTTTTCAGAAGAAGAGCAAGCAGGATAAATTTCTTTATTTTTGATGGGTACCAAAATTTCTTCTTCAGTATGATAGCTCCAGGTTCGCTAGAGGTCATGGATGACTCTTGAGATAAGGTAGGGATGTCAGCATAGAATTTATCAACATTCATAATGACAGCCCTTTTCCTACATTCTCTGAAAGTCCTTTCCAGCATGTCTTAATGTTGTGATGGAAGCCAATGCAGTAGTTACAATGGGGTTAAGGATTCTTCCGGTTCTTGATGATATGGACCCAAGGATGCTTAAATGAGACAGAGGTGGTGGCCTTAGGATGTAGGGTCAGCACAGGGATATCGTTAAGCACTTCCTTAATTTCCTGAATGCAATTAAAATCACTCTTCTAGCCAATATGCGCATCTGAACTTCAGTGTAAGACCCCAACACGGAGAGGACAGCAGTTATGGCATCATCCAAGGTAATGCAGTTTGGGGTATAAAAATCTGCACTTGGGCATAAAAATGGCCGGCAACACCACAGAGCTCTCTCCTTTGCTTAGGTGAATACTTATGAACGCTTGATTTTAATTGCCAATATTTGGTTGATGACAAACTATTGGACTAATGCGGTACAGACCTTTTCCCAAGTGTGAGACTTCTTTAGATAGGGAGTCATAACCTCTTAAGTGGCGCTTGTATGGCAGGAGTGGATATGCTTCACCTTCTGCCAATAAATAGCCTCTTCAAAGTGTGTAAAAATTTACTTGGGATTGATTATTGGCCATCAACCCAGTAACCTTTTTACTGCACAGGTTCAATTTCCTTATGCACTTCATTGTGTTGTATAGAATGTGTTAATCAATAATAGTATGGAGACTATTATCCATAGTTGAGATGGAACTATTATCTAGTCCAACGCTTGGCCAGTATTTCCAATTAAATACTCTTGAAGTTGTACTCATAGGGATTCATTCCCTATAATCTTGTCCACCCAATCTTTGTTAAGATACCCCAGTGACAGTCTCTCTCAGCCCAACACACAGTTGGCAGATATCCCTGATTGTGATTCCTTCATCTCTAGATCCCCGCTCAGATCTTTGATCTTCTCTCATAAAGTCTTCCAATTATTGCCTTCTCCAAAAATATCCTTGAGATAGAATGACACAATAGAAGCTGGTAGTCTGACTGACTATACACCAAATTGATAGTATAACTGTAGATTTCATACTTTTGTTGATAATAATAATGTGTTTATTATAGTAAATCCTAGGGAATTATATAGTAGGGGATTTGGTAGTCTAACCCTCAGTTGACACCTCGGTGATAAAATGGCAGCCATTGCCATTGAATCACCCATCCTCATCTCAGCAGCAATGGTATTCCCCATCCTGGCTAGGATTCCATCATTGGACATCCTCAAGACCTAAACGGAAAGAGTCAGAAAATGTGTCCCTAACGTTTTCCTCTCAATCCAAGCAAACCAACCACATTTGGCTAGTGACCTGCTTAGGTAATGGGACTTATTACCCATAATAGCAGGTCACTTCACCAACCAATCAATTCTCTAGTTGCAGGTGGCATCACTCGCGTTGCAACTTCACTATTCATTCCCAATCAGTCAGTGATAGAACCCAACTGATCCCAATCAGTACACCTGATATTTAATTACTATCAGATACCCCTATTCCTTCAGCCACTCCACCCAATGTGATCTTAGGTATTCATCCGGCTCAATCCCTGAAAGATATGACTAGGTGAATATCCCTAAATCCCCTGAACGTAGTTTCTCCAAAACTCAGGCCAACTTATTTCTGACTCACTTGGCCTTGGGGAATTTTCCCTTAGAAATACCAGGTAATCTAGAAGGCTAGGAATATGGGCAAAAATCCCAACACATCCCCCTCTTACCTAGATTTCCAGTGAGAAAAGGACTTGGGCATGAGAACACCGCTTCAGACACCTTGTCAAATACTTCATTGGTTCAAGTGGAGTACACTCATCAATACTCAATGCTGCTTGGGATGACCTTCAGCATATGGCGTTCTTCCTCTTCCTCCTCACTACTGCCTTCTAAGAGCATGGTCCCCGTGACCTTCTGTCATACCAGTCTGATCAATTTACTTGTGACGATATTAATCCCAGGATCCAGTTTTCCCCTGTCAGGGTATATGACCCGCTGTCATATTCAGGATTCTTTGTCCAGGGTCCTTGATTTTCTGATTTTCTCCTCATCCTAGACAGGATACTCTTGTCATCGATGTTTGTTTCAAGGCTTAATTAAAAAATTTTATTTCTTATTCGCCCTTGTTTAATTTGCTCATAACCTCTTGGCTGTAAGTCATTCCTAATTCTTCCCTTGGAGAACTTATCTCATTAATTTTGAGATTAATTTTCCCAAAATTGGAGCTTAATGGATTATAGAGTGCATAATGTCAACTTCTATATAAGTCTGACATCCCCACTCTCATCCAACTCATATTTCAAATTCCAAATCTCGCTACCAGCAGCTCTTCAATAGTCTGTCTGATCCAGACCTCCGTATCTTCCAGCAGATGAGTCAGGATGCTCAATGGAACCTCTTTTATGGTCCTTCCAGGACTCATACGCCTAGTCTGGCACAAGTGACTAGTCCTTCCATCGAATTACCAGAAATGGTAACTAATCCCTCTGAAACCAGGATGCCATCATTTTGAACAACTCTCAGCCAACTCTTCCCTTGCAGTCAATTCCAGATTTGGACTTTGAAACCCTCCTGGATTTGGCTCCTTTTGCTGATGCTCTGAACATCATTGTAGATGCTCTGGAGATTATGCCAGTTGCTCTGAATCATTTGTTTCTGGCTGGGTCAGACCTGCTCCCTGAGTTTCTCTTCCAACTCAGTCAATTTTACAAACCCGCTGTTCTGGTTTCTGAGCTCTCAATCAGTAATAGCATACACTTTGAGCTCCCCTACACTGAACTCTGGACCCAAGTCTCCAAGGCTTTAACATTAGTGCTGAATCCCTCTGATCTTGACAACCTTCTAGATTGGGATACTGTCACTTATGCTCTTTGCTTTGCTGACCAAGTTCTTCAAATTTGGTCGTTGAAGCTTCCAGCCTCGCCTGGTTTTCATTGGTTATTCAGCTTTAGCTTCTGCAAAGCCCATAGTTGCCACTTGCAGGATGCAATTCGCTCTCTGCACAACTATCTCTTCTCCAGAGCTTCCCATCGGTATTTTCCACTGATGGCATTAATAGGGGGCATGATTCAGCAACCCACGTCAAGTATTCCTTCTTCATTGCTATCCACATGTCCGGTGTCCTTGATGAAGCCCATCAACAGGCGCTCAGGACAAATCTTCCAGCTCTGGTGCCATAGTGGGATTACTCAGGGTTATTTGCTGATTGCTTTTTTCTTTATTGCTGCTTCCTCCCTGCTCCAGGGTTTAACAATTGGCATATTCCAACATTTCAATTTCCCTTCCCCTAGTCACTTTTTCTCAGGGCTTGGCATCCGCTCAACAAACGTGGTTTCATATAGGTCTCACCCTAGCAAGCATCTGATTGCATATCAATTTTGTTGGGCTGTTCATTCCTACAGCGATCCATCCTCCCTCCCCCAAGAGGCGAGATAGGCGGAATCATGCCCATACCAAGGACAATTAATAAATATAAAAATTTATAAAAATATATTGGCTCTTTATCTATGCGGTTTATAAAATTTTTCCAATATCTTTTATCGACTTTTTAATCTTTATTCTTTTTTTACTATAAGATTTGACCTTGTTTCAGTTCAGTGGTTCATCTTTTCCCCCAAACTGGATTCTGGGTACTTAAACCTGCCAGTTTTCCATGGTTCTGAGGTACATTTTTCAGACTTAACCATCTAGATTGGTTCAGAGGTCCTTTTTGGACTTGAACTAATTATCAGGACATAACCAACTTAATGGTTCATCAGTCCTTCGGGAACTCTTTATTTTTTTTGATCCAACGCTTTAGATACTTATCATGGACTAGATTTACAACTCTTCCATCCAAGAGATTCTTGATGGAGTAAGCATCAGTCTCCATCTTGGTGATTACTTCAAATGGACCTGACCACAACACATCTAATTTGTTTCTTCATCTGAAACATGTGTATTGCAATAGCAACTCTTTCCCCTATTTGATATTCTTCTAATGCTAGTCATTTTTTGTCATCCATCAATTTCGCTCATATCCTTTTCTTCAAGGTTGTGTCAAATGCTTGCAATTGCATATCAATCAGGATACTCGTTATTTGGTTCAAGTATTTCTCAGTACTCATCCCCAATATAGGTTCTGCCACCAAATATAAAATTGGCGGCAACACGGCCTTTCTTTCATATAATAATTCAAACAGCGTCTTTCCTGTCACCATATGATAGCTAATGTTGTAGGCGAATGTCACCAAACTCAGGTACATTCTCCACGCAGAAATTCTCCCTGTGACTAGCTTCCTTAGCATTGCGGCCAGCATCTCATTGATCCATTCTACCAGTTCGTTCATCTCTGGCTGGTATGGTACTGACACAACTCCTCAGATCCCCATTGTTTTGTTTTCCTTAGGATCACATGAGATGTGAAGTTGGTCCCATTGTCACTAAATAGGACTTGCAGACATCCATGACAGTATACTACTTGATCCAGGATGAATCTCGCAGTACTGGTAGCGTCTACTCTGGCTAGGGCCTTCATCTTAACCTATCTCATCAGATGGTTGATGGCAACTATGAGTACTTGACTCCCCCTGTGCTCATCATCAGCGGTCCCTCACGTCAATGGGCACCATGTGCCAGGCAAATCCAGGATGGACCAGTCAGTATCCAGTTGCATTCTTGTGTGGTTTGTGCAGCTAGCACTCCACGCAACAAGCCAGATGATCCATAACATCGTAGTTGATTGATTCCCAGTAATAATACTGGTGAATATGGTCAGTTGTTTTCCTCAGGCCTCCATGCATGACAACCTTGTGAGCTGCTTGTACTATTTCTGCTCTTTCTGACAGTTTTGGGAATAATAGCCACTTATTATTAATTGTCTTAAATACTTGTCCATCCATAGTCTCAGTGTTTTCCATTGCTTTTTGAAGCGCACTTTGGATTTCTTGGGGCTCTTCCCCAATTCTTCCTTTTACCATTCTCTGGAATAGCTCATCTGCATGCGGGTATACCAACTGGATCATTGGCAACTGCAATAAGCCATCCGCGTTCTAATGAGAAGCCCCTGCTCGGTGGACTATCTCATAATCATAAGCATGAAGCTTAAGTGCCCAACAGGCCAGTCATCCTTCCAGTTCCCTTAGATTGTGGAGCCAACACAGCGAAGAGTGGTCTGTCACCACCTTGAAGTTCGTTCCATGGATGTACACCCAAAACTACTTGCATGTGTATATGACCGCAAGGCATTCCCACTCAGTCATGGTGCAGTTCCTCTCAGCGGCTGAGAGTGTCCAGCTCACATATGCCACCAGATGCTCATCCCCAAGTTCATCTTCTTGGCTCAGTATGGCGCCAATTGCCATCAACGAAGCATCAGTTTGAATGATAAACTCCCAATCAAAATTTGGATATTTCAGAAACAGCAAATCTATCAATACTGGTGTAACTCATTGAAGGAGTCCTGGGCTTCTTCATTCTATACAAATCCTCTTTTGGATCCTTTAATAAAATGGAATAAAGGCTCGGCTATTTGGGCGAAGTCCTGAATAAATCTTCTATAGTATCCGACCATCCCAAGGAATACTTGGATGTCTTGAACACTCTTTGGTACAGCCATACGCTCTATAGCTGCTATCTTCTGGGTTTGCAGCTGCAATCCACTTGAGTTGATCACAAACTTCAGGTATTCCAACTCTTTCTTGAAGAAGTGGCACTTCATTGGCTTGATCTTCAGGTTAGCCACGGACAGTTGCTTAGAAACTTCTTCCAAATGGTGCAGGTGATCAGTAAACGTCCTAAAAAAATGTTGATATCATCCAGATATACCAGGATGCTCAACAACATTAAGTCGCTTAGTATCGCATCCATGGACCTCTGGAACGTCACAGGCGCATTGCAAAGACCTTGAAGCATCCTCACCAGCTGGTATAACCCCTGCGCGGTAATAATCGCGCATTTTTCTTGGTCTTCTTCTGGCAAGTCGATCTGCCAGTATCCTGAGATTAGATCCATCGTGGAGAAATACTTCACTTCTCCTAAATAATCTATCGCATTGTCAATCCTCAGTAGGGGATACAAATCCTTCTTCATAATTTTGTTCAGCCTTCAGTAGTCAATTACCATCCAATTCGATCCATCCTTCTTCTTCACTATCAGAATCAGACTCGCCCAGGGACTTGATGATGGAACTAGAAGCCCATGCTTCACTAGTTTGCTGATCTCATCCTCTACTACCGCTTCAGTGGCTTTCAATCTTTGGATCAGTCTCGTCCTTATTAGTAGATTTTCCCCAGTGTCAACTTTGTGAATTACATCTTATGCGCATCCCAAATTGTGGTCATCCTGAGTGAACATTTCCCAATATTTCTCGTTTAGTTTGAGCACCTCTTCCTTATGGCCTTCCAGCAGATCAGTGAGCTGCTCCCAATCAACTAATAGTTTGATGCTTTCAGCTACACCAGCCAGTAATCTCATTTCATTGTGAGACCCAAAATTGTGGAATCATCTCGATTCAGCCATCAGGATCAGATGAATAAACACAATGATCTGATTCCTCTTGATCTTCATCAGTTTTTCACTCAAATTCACCAGTAGAACTCGATTTTCTCCATGGCCTGGTATTATTATCCTGGGAGCCACCCATGGCTCCACTCTGGACTTCTTCCAGGGGCTTCCAACCTCCCCACACAACAGCTCAGGAATCTCCAAAGTCAACCTTGTGTTAACTGTTATCTGCAATTCTGGTGGTATGGTCTTCTCATTCTTGATACTCAGTGGATTTCTCAGTTCTCTAGGATTTCCGCCGGCATCTCACGTTGCTTCCTACCAACGAATTGGTATTGATTTGGTACAATGCTGTCATTGTATATCATATTAATGAAGTTTTTTCTCCTATTCAACGGAGCTCCACTCTCCTTCTGGTATACCAATGGTAACATCTGACCCAGTATGCTCAACATATTATCCTCAAATTTACATTTAACTCTGTACTTCCATGAAAGCTCCTTTCTGATCAGGATATCATAGTTTTGGTTTGTCAAAACTATCGCTGGAGAAGACATAACCAACAACCCAAATAATTTTGGCAGCGCACTATACACTCCACAGGAAACAGTGGTGTTCAGCCCTGCTGTCCTGTAACTCTCTTGTGTTCCAAGTCCAGCGAGATCTTCATCCTTTTTACCAGCTTGGTCAACACAATATTGATGGGCGCTTCGCCGTCAACAATCGCCCTCACCCTCACTCAATTCACTTGAATATCTATATATGTATACTCAGAGTATTGTAATATAGTATTTACTGAGTGAATGGCGGCGTTATTAGCTGAATCTAGGGTGTGAATAATTTGCACCTATAATTCAGGAAATTTATTCCTTTATCACGTTGATGGGGATAGACAGATTGGCCTCATTTAAATGGACGTCTGATAACTCATTAGGATTCTCAGCGGTTCAAATCTTCTTCATCAGTTGTTGGGCATACAGCTGGGCAACTTCCTGAATTATCTTAGGGGTCAATTTTCTTCGCCCCAGCTCTGTTCATGGCATCCACTTCCATATTGACCACTTGGTATAGCTGATCCTGCTCATCATCTATGAACAGATCACTAATATCTATCTCTTCATTCATGATATCAGGAGGAACAGGTTTATCCACTGCACTAGACTGTTCCTTGTCTAGGCAGCAGGACCTTTTCCCAAATCCTCAGCAGCTGCTGTCTCCTTGGCCTGGACCACATTAATCTAGTCCTTCAGCTTTTTGCAGTGTACGGCAAAATGTCCTTTCCCAACACTGATAGCAGACCTTCTCTTTCTTACTTAACCATCTAAATTCTTTGGGCTTATTTTCTGGCACAGTTTGGTTGGTAGCCTCCTTTGCTCCTTCCTTTCCCTTCGTGGGATTCAGAGTTTGTACTGGATTTGACTTGAAGCTTCTATTTAGGGCGTCAAACGTTGCTCCCAAAATCTTCAGGTTGTCTACCATTTTTGAAGTAGTTATCTCCATCATGAATACAGAAGTCATCATTCAATGCAAATTGCAATAGGACCAAAGGGCCACTTACAAAGCGATTCTAGCATCAAAGTCATCCAATACTTTCACTCCAGCCAGGATCTGCGACTCTTGGTATAACAATCCGTGAAGCTAGAAAGAGACTCATCTTTATGGAATTGAATTCCCATAAATTCTTGCTTGCGTTTTGACATGCAGGTTGGACTCTCAAACTCCTTCATGATGGACGCCTTTGCCTTGGCATATGACCAGCTATCCCCCTCCAGGTGGGGTAACACTAGGTTTTGACAGTCAGTGTCCAGGCAGTTCATGACCGTCAACGCCTTTTGACAATCTCCATAGCCATTCATAGTCATGTCAAACAGTCAGAAAAATGCTGGGGCGTTATCCTGATGGAATGTTAGCAATTTCAGCGTTGCTCTAAATTCCTCCAAGTCATTTTGGGCTGATTCTCTTGGTTTGGCTACTCAGCTAACTTGTGGGGTGACTTTGGGCATCATCTTCAAAATGGCATCAAAGGTGGGCAGCATATTTCTTGAGGTATTTGACTTCCCAAGTATCATTTGAGGACTTGTCTCTTCAGCATCACTGGCCATATTGGGCTCACAAGCACATCTGTGAGCTTTCAGTTCCTCCACTTCTTTGATCATTTTCTTGATATCTGCACCAAACTTTCTTAAACAAACATGTCCACTTCTCGCTCCATTTTCAAGTATGGACTTCTCTAATGAGGTCCCCTTCTTTCTTCTTCAATGAGTTTACTTTGCCAAGTAACTTTTTCCCAAAGTTGGATACATTTTCTACTCCTTCTCCACCTTGGAGACTTGTTCTTTCAAGGCTGTGAACTCCCAATGGTCCACTGAGTTTAAGGCATTCTGATTCACAGTGGTGATCTCAGTCCACAGCTTGCATATTTCTTCTTTATATGACATTATAATAGATTCTTTACTCAACTACCCCTGTAGTGAGCACCAACTTGTAGTAATTTACTTTAGTTTGATTATCGGCTATCAACCCAGTAACCTTTTTTACTGCACAGATTCAATTTCCTCATGCACTTTGTTGCGTTGTACAAGATGTATTAATCAATAATAGTATGGAGACTATTTTCCGTTTTTGAGTTTGAACTATTATTTGGCCCAACGCTCATCCAGTATCTCTGATTAAATACTCTTGAAGTTGTACTCATAGGGATTCATTCCCTATACTCTTGTCCACCCAATCTTCATTAAGAAACCCTGGTGACAGTCTCTATCAGCCCAACACACAGTTGGCAGCTATCCCTGATTGTGGTTCCTTCATCTCTAGATCCCCGCTCAGAACTTTAATCTTCTCTCTGAGAGTCTTCCAATTATTGCCTTCTGCAATAAGATCCTTGAGATAGAATGAAACAATAGAAGCTGATAGTCTAACTATACACCAAATTGGTAATATAACTGTAGATTATAATACTTTTATCAATAATAATAATGTGTTTATTATAGTAAATCCTAGGGAATTATATAGTAGGGGATTTAGCTGTCTAACCCTCAGTTGACACCTCCTCAATGAATGGCAGCTGTTGCCATTGAATCACCCATCCTCGTCTCAGCAGCAATGGTCTTCACCATCCTGTCTAGGATTCCATTTATTGGACGTCCTTGAGACCTAAATGGAAAGAGTCAATAAAACGTGTCCCTAACGCTTTCCTCTTGATCTAAGCAAACCAATCATATTTGGCTAGCGACCTTCTTAGGTAATGGGACTTATTACCCATAATGGCAGGTCACTTTACCAACCAATAAAATCTCTAGCTGCAGGTGGCATCAATCACCTCACAACTTGCTATTTATTCATAATCAGTTGGTGATGAAACCTGACTGATCCCAATCAGTACACCTGATAGTTAATCACTATCAGATGCCCCTATTCTGTCAGCCACTCCACCCGATGAGATCTTAGGTATTCATCTGGATCAATCCCCAACAGATACAACCAGGTGAATATTCCAAAATACCCCAAACGTAGTTCATCTGAAACTTGGGCCAACCAATTTCTGATTCACTTTGCCTTAGGGAATTTTCCCTTAGCAATACCAGGTAATCTAGCAGGCTGGGAATATGGGAAAAATCCAACGCATGGAACTCTCATATGCACCTAGGAATAAGGCAATACTTTACTGGCTGGGAGAGAATTTTTCCTTAAACTTAGTTTTGGATTTAGCTACCAGAGGAGTGGAAAGGGTATTGACACCAGGAATTGGTGCATGATCAGAAATTTTGGTTTCTGTGTAGTTGTGGGAGGTCTGATGATCCAACCGTCATCTTAGACCTTTAAGGTTCTCTTGTTCATTGTCCCAACTTTGATTTATGGAAGAAATGTAGGACTTTTGAGCAACCAGTTCTTTTAGTGCTTGGATGTCAGCGCATTGAAAAAGAAGCTGGCATTCTAAGTAGTTCAAGCAGTGTCAAACTCTTGGCAGGTTTGCTCAAGCTGAGAAATGCAACTATTGGTGAGCTTGGTGAAGGAGCTAAGGTTAACCATTTCATCTGACAGGGTTTCAATCAAGAATCTAGGGTTAGGAGGGACTTCATCTGCTCGGAGTTTGCACCCTTGGGCCACAATATGGAATTTATCACATAAGGTTGCAAGGGATGCCAAAAATTCTACTTCCAGGAGTCATCAGGGTCGCCAGGAGTAAGAACTACAGGACCAAACGGCCCTTTAGGCCCACGGGGACCTCAGGCCCTTCACTCCTGGAGGCAAAGTTATGAGGGGCCAGCTCCTGATAGTGCTGCTGAAGAGTCACACCAGGTCTTTGACTTGGTGGAAACGTTAGTTTAAACAGCCAGAGTTGTACATTCTGATGAAACTGATCCTCAAGACAACACAATGTACCACTATCTAACATTGTGTGTTGCTTTTATGCCTCATTGATTAATTATTAGTTATCAACAATGGCTTTATAATTATCATGGACAAAAAAGGAGGCCACATTATATTTTTGACAACATATGAGTGCAAACTTTGGGTAAGCCCTAGCTACCACAAGCCTTTATGATGGTGCAACCTGACTACTTGTAGGAGGTGATGGATGTAAGGATGGACGAAATTTTAAAAATATCACTTAGCCTCTAATTCCAATTCTCCTGCTGGTAGTCGGGCAGAGGTATATAGATCCCACATTATAGAAGGTACTGAAGATGCATTAAGGTGACTCAAGCCGCCCCCCACAGACTAGATACTAATTAGTAACTGTTCTATAGTTTCATTAAGGTTTTCATGATGTTTTTGGTAGTGATCACCATTGATGGAAGGTAAAGTGAACTGGAAAGTGGCCTAAAGCTTTAAGCTTTCAGGTTGCATGGGTGGTACTTTATATTGTAGGGTAATAATCCATCAAATGATGCTTCTCAATTGATCAGCAGGTTGAATTTCTTAACTACTTTGCTTCACATTTTTTGTGATAGATATCTTCACTTGACCAGCTTGGAGCCCAATTTAGTGATCACTACTTTTCTTGGCCAAAGTGTCAAATCTCCTAACCCACACAAAATTTTGAATATGAGCTTGGATCTGTAAACTAGCAGAGAGGTTGAAAAATGAAAAGAAGGGGAAAAATAAATTGCTTTATTGAGTTAAAAAGCATCAATAACTATATGGCATGTGGGGACATGGTGCCTCAAGGACCTTCACGTCCCAGTAGTTCAGTATTTTTCACTGCCTTCCAGATTGACCACCTTATTGGCACCTTCATTGTTCTGCATCACTCTCATGAATGAAGTGGTAAGGTTCACGCCTCTCGAAATTTGGGAAGCAGGGATGGGATTCCTAAGGTTGTTTCAATTGATTCTCATACGTGTGAAGTTTCTGATCAAATCTCATATTAGTGCCTCAGGGTAAGGTTCTATTCGCGCTGATTCAAGAGTTAATATATTGCAGCTTGATTTAGGTATAGGAATATTGAATTATTATCTAAATTCCTGACAGACATATTAAATCTATTATTTGTACTATAGAATATGTTTTTGATAGTATGATACTAGAACAATGAAAAACGAAGTATTACCAAGAATACCTAATTAATTTTTATATTTTAAGAAAGATACCACTTTATCAGTTTTAATCCATATGAAGATGTATATTACAATAATTATATATTATTCTTAATTGCATCAAAAAGATATCTCATACGTTGAATTACAACTTGGCTCATGATTTATAATTGTTAGAAAATTAAAGCTACCATATTTATTCAATAAAGACAATAAAAACAGGTTTCTAAAGGTATTTCATTGAAATGACTATCTTAATTGGCTCCATAAAAAGTAAAGTAGGATCTCAAGGTTTTTACTTATAACATATAGCTTTCTATCCTTTTTACAGACTATAGTCTTCAGTTATTTTGTATTTTTAAAAACTTTCTTCAAGTTTAAAATCAAAAATTATATACAAAGTGTTATGTGCGTGAGATATGTTTACTTTTCCATAAGTAACTATATGTAGCATGCTCTTAAATATCAGAAAAAATGATATCTCTAGCCATTCTGTAATTAGCAGAACAAAAGAAAGAATTTTATTGAACATTTGGATTAATATATAGAGAGGAGTATACTGTAGTTTGATAAATTACATATATATAATGACCCTAATAATAAAGCTAAAGTGGCTTAAGATTCAAGTTTTACTAGCTAATATCTATAAACTATGTATAGACTATTTGTAATATCTATAGTTAAGTCATTTTATCTGATAGTGTTAACGCATATTTAAAATCATATAAATTTTAGATTTTGATTTTACATATTGATAAAAATAAATAAAAAATCTACTTCTTCACTCTGTTAATTTTCAACACCATATGGCAATAAATAAAACACTAATGGATTTTAAAAATTGATATTACCATATAAATCATATACAATTAAAGCATGCAAAGATGCTTATACCTATTTGTTCTATATGAAGTTTACGTTTTTTATCACTTAAAAGATCCTAACTTTACATTATTGATGTATTTGATGAACCTGTAGATTTTCTGCCTACGCCTTTAAGAATAATAATGCATTAAGGAAAAACTAGGCTTCCAACAAGGGTTCTCAAATACTCACAACAATATCTTAGTCAACAGGGTATCGCCATTAAGACTATCCAAGAATAAGATCCATGAGGAGAAAGCTAAGTAAAGTATCAATAGAAAAATACTGTTACTTCCCTATAAGCCCAAGCTCAAGACCAGTAGCATTTTACCATATTTTTACATCCAAAAGCTTATGATGATTTAATCCAATGCCATTTTGGAGAAGAATATGTGTCATCATTGTAAACAAAAGTAATACTATATTATGAATATGCTAAGATATCAGGAAATTTACCCTGATTTTTTTACAAATGTCTTTTTCTTATAGTTCTATCTAACATGGGAACTTTAGTAAGCCTTTTTAGCAACAAATAGATTTTGATCCTTATCTGTTGTAGGTAAATGAGGCTAATAGGAAATTAAATATGGATGCAAAATTCATTTTAATTGGTGTTCAAGGTTGCTAGTTTCCATCTGAGCTTCATGTAAGCTACCTCACATGGCTTTTAGTACAGAGAGCATCAAGACACTGCTATTACCACCACATGTACAACTGACCATGGACCCTTTTTGGGTCAATCACCAGACAACATGGTGTTTAAATCTATGCTAATAAAATGAGGTTTGAAGGATTATAAAACTTTATTCTTTTCATTAATAAATCAAATTAACCTCCTACCATTGTATAATTTAGTATATACCTTTATTGAGGATAGCATTAAATTAACTTTTTAATTAATGTTTTACCACATAAACTTCTAAGCTCTTGACTACTTTTTAATGGGGTTTCCTATTAACTTATTGCATTAACAAATCCTTTATGGAGCTTGATAATGTCTCTAGATGGCTTTGGAATTTACAATCTAAATCTTTTTCTACCCAAGGTTTTTAGTGAATTTTATTTAGAGATAACTTTGAGCGACCTTGGATTGCTTTTAAATATGCTAACTAAAGACTTGTTAAATATTTTTTGACACAATTTTTTGGCCACATGTTTGATGACCTCAAATTGCTAAAGCTTCTGTTATAAGCTAAGACCTGATTTTGTTTCAAAAATAAAATTTTTGAGGGCTTCAAGTCTCCTTTTTTGAGTCTTATTTTTAAGTCTTGTCTCATCATTGACTCCTTTTTCAAAAAACAGCTATTACTTTTATATAGATCCTTTTAATTTTGTTAGCATATAACTCAAAGGAATTAGATATTGCTACAGATCTATAATTATGGTTTTCCAAGGTTTTTAATAGCTGGATGTACTAGAGCTTTGGATACCCATCGTTCTTCTAGGGTGTGATTAAGTCCTGAATTTTCCAAGGAGATTTACCAAGGGATAGAGTATTTTCTTTTGGAATGGATGCACTGTCCATCTTGATAAATTTTGAGAAAGGCTCAACTATAGCTAATTCCTTGAACTATGAAAACCCCTTCAAAGTAATTCAATTATAATGATACTGAATAATGGTACTGATGATATAGCTGGCAAACTAATGATTGAGTCTCCAAACTTTACATGTAATAAACCAATTTATACACTTCCAAAGCTCCTTTTTAGGCTTTGATTGGTCTAAAATACTGACAACTGAGGCCCTTTGATACTTCATAGCTGCCGCAATAATTTGACAGCTAGTCACCATGACATCAGAAGATGCACCAATATTTTATTGTTCCTAAAGAGTATGCGCACAATGTCACAAATGACGCCCTTGAGGAACCCCCTTTTATACCTTTAATAAAACTTCTGATGACGTAAAAATTACTAAATCTTGTCTAAGAAAGTTTCCTCATTTAATTTGACTACAAGGAATAAGCGTTCTACTATATTTGGAAGCAAAATATATATGAAAACTCCATTAATCGAGATGAATAAGATACCCATGCAATTTCAAGAGCCACAAGGGTCACAAATACAAAAGGAGCCTCAGTTTATCTCATAATAGCAGCCACGCTATTGCCTAAGTGTCCCACTCACTCAGAGGGTGCTGATTGGAAGGGTTGAGCTACTTGAAATAAATTATTTATTTGTTCAGAGGGTGCATCACTAGGCAATGCAAAGTAATGAACTTGAGTATTTAAGTCTTTTGTTTATGGTTTTAAGAATGTCTCATTGTGGTGGAGCTTTGAAAATTATAAATAATTGGGGGTTTTTAAGTTTTCCAGAACTTTCTCAATCTCTTCTGAAAGCAGTAAGCCTAAGTACAAACCTTTGACAATAAATCTCCAACTTTGGCATTATTAGCACCAAATAAAACAATAATAATAAATTCAGATTGCATAAAGTTTTTTTAACCAAAGTATGAAAAATATGTATCATGCTTGAGGGATTTGGGGTGCATAAAGTAGAACTTAATCTTAAAAAATCCTTTTTTTCTCATATTGCAACTTTGCATTTACAACTTAGTTCGAGGATCAGCAGAGTATATTACCTGATTCTCTTTGATCTTTTGGTTTTCTTCTATAGAAAAAAATGTGGAGCTCTGGACTGATTATGAATGTATGCTGCTGTTCTGAGCTCAACTGTAGCTCCTGATGTTTTTGTGACCCTTGTGGCTGTTGCAGCTGTATAGGTACATTGGTTGTCCTAATTGATAGAGTTTTAAAAATTGTATTCTCTCTAATATAGTAGTACGTTCATTGTTAAGCTTTTTAAAAATGGGAAACTCTCTTCAGATGTGGGTTTAATAAATTGTTAATTGTTGGTAGAAGAACCTAAAGGTATAAAAGAGGTTCTATGAAGGCGTCGTCTAATACATTTTGACATACTCTTCAGGACTGGTACCTATACTGGTGCCTCTGATATCATGGTGACCAACTGTCAAATTATTGTGGTAGTAAGGAAGTATATTTGCCTCTGTTGTCAGAAACTTTATATTGATTAAGCCTATAAAAGGGGATTAGATATCATATTATTTTGTTTGTTGGTTGAGGTATTTTAGATTTTTAATTATTCTGGCCAGCTTAATGATTAGTTTTGGAATTAGTAGTAAATACATGGGGTTTTTCTGTAGGGGTTTTTCAAGTTAAGGAATCAATCCCCTATAATTGAGCCCCTATCAACATTACCCTCCCCAAGATGAGAGTTGGTAAAGACTTTAAATTCCTTGTGTGGACTTGGTTATACATGACATGTGTGGTGCCATCCTTAATAGAATATTTGGTTTTTCTTCTCATAACATTAGTTGCTGGTACCATCTTGACAACCTGTAACTTCTCATGTTTTCCTCTGTGTATGGGTAAAAATCACTTTTTTGTCCCAAATTGAATATGGACAACTTGGTCTTCTGGCACTCTCTTTGGTACTCTCCTTAAATACCTACTAGATATTGCTTCTGACCCTTGACTGATTTTTGAGATAAACTTTCTGCTAACACTTCTAGTTATCTTCCAGGAGAAAAGTTCTTCCTATCCATATCCATCACTGGGGCTAACAAGCTTGGATCTGTGGCTTCATTTTCATATAACAATTTAAATGGTGACATATTGTTGCAATTTCATTCCTAGTTGCTGTTAGCCTTGGCTTAGAAATAAGCTCAGCATTAACCTTGGGGTTGAGTCAATGATTAGATATTGCTTAACTAGGATTTATGCTTATAATGTTGAGAGTTGATATGATAATTTAATGACAAGTGGATTGTTATTATTGATATGGACTTATTACATGATGAATTTACCAACTACATTACCTTTTTGAGAATTGAATCATTGCTGAATTGATGTATCAGAAAAGCTTTAAATCGACAAGTTAATTGATTGTCAATCTGAGACACAATAGGATTTAAGCAGGAGTGAAGAAAATCGATTTAAGGTTAAATTGATCCACATCAAGAGGCTTCCTCACATGTGATATATAAATTATATCTAATAGTTGTAATCAATTACCCATAAACTGACGAATGCCATATGATATAGCCTTTTTAGACCAACTGCCACTGATGCAACCTCAAGTAGTTCATAACCTCCACACACCTATTCCCCATTATATTCCTCATGATAATTATACACCAGTATGATCACAGTATTCATATTTTCGCCACCCTATTTAAGGGCTGGATTTTTATTCTAATAAAATATTTTCCTTTACCTACCTTTATTAAGTTTTTAGCTAACAGTGGCTAGCTTAGCTTTTAGAAGTGGGACTCAAGATCCCCAATTGTTAGGTGCTGGGGTAAAACGCCTAGAGTGGTCAGCGCAACCAACTATAAACCTTGAACAAGATGGAAACCCCATGGGAGCCTAATCAACTAGCAACAACAATGATGATCTGGAAAGATTGAAGGGGAGAAACCCTGAGGGAATCAATAGAGGCCGCTGAACCACAATTGTTGGACAAGTACCTAAGAGGACCTCTGAGCCATAACGAGTGGTCAAGCCTCAGAAGGAGAAGTTGTTTGGTCTGCTTGGTTGGTGGGTTGCCCTTCAAATTTCTAGGGAAAGGTCGCCAATGATTGTGAAAAAGCAAGGGCCAGCAGTCTTCATACTGTTTGGCCTGGCACACTAATGGAGTCACCTAGTATTGAGAATGTAAAATTCTCAACACATACTAATAATACTTTTAATAGCTCAACTGGTATGCAAACAGGGCTGATGACAACAAGATGTACCATTATTTGATCTGTAACTGACTGAAATCCTCTGTAAGATTGATTCAAGAATTCTGTTCACTCTTTCCTTGCTTCCTTTGGTAGAGGGTGTATATGGAGCGCTAAACTGCTGCTTGACTCCCACTTAGTACATCAGGTATCCGCAACATCCAAGATGAAATTTTATCCATTAAAGTATAGAGTACCTGAGGGCATTTGTGGCAGATAATGTCCTGGTTATAGAGAGATTTCGCGGTAACTTTAGAGGTAAAAGGTAAGATTGTGATTTTTCTTTCACCTTGAAGAATTGGTTTAATTCACCAATGATAAACAGTTCACTTTGGATGACTTCAGGAATGGTCCAACATATCAATGGATATGTTGTGAAAGGGTGCACTTGGGGGACAGTCTGAAATTTTAACTTCTTTGAGAGCGGGTTTTTCTGAGTGAATTCAACACAGAGCTTAAAGCATGATTAATATCATCTAAAATTTCCTCATAGTAAAATTTCTCCTTAAGATACTGGCATGTTTTTGTAGCCTTCTATGGCCTACTTGACGGTGTCCTTCCATGATAATTGCTATTTGTTTTCTTGGATTCACATATGGTAACCATTTATTATGTAATTGTTTCTTCAGCTGTCCATCTATGTCCTCGTCACTCTTGAACAGCTCTTCAGTAACTTTTTTTACATCATTGTTCTCTTCTTCACATTCCTACTCTGATCTTCCTATAAGTTTACAGATCCAATTGCTCTCATGGGCTTGCAAGTGGAAAATAGCTAGTTGAGAAAAACATCTCCATTTAAGTGATTCTCTCCTGCCTGGTGCAGGATCTCAAAGTTATAACCTTTCAACTTAAAAGACCATCTTGCAATTCATTCGTCTGGATCTTTCACATTTGTCAAATATCAAAGTGAAGCGTGATCCATAATCATTTAAGATGTAAACCTTATACTCAGGTCAAAAGTGGCATACTGCTCTGATCACTGTCTCCACTTTTACTCAGACAGTGCAATTGTGCTCTTATTTAGTAACTTTTATTTTAAGTGGAACTCTATATGGGTGATCTACTCCTTTTTAGTCCTACTGTTCTAAGATGGCACCAATACCTACATCACTGGCATTGGAGCAAACATTATAAGGTCTTCAAAAATTCCAGATATATTGGGATCAGGGCTTCCATTATTTTCTTCTTGAGCTAAATAAAGGATCTTCAATCTCTTGTTTTTAAATAAACAGTATTCAATAGTTGAGAAAGTGTGTGATTGGCTTGGCAATGTCCGCTAATTTGGCACAAATCGGCAGTAATATCTAACTTTCTCACTTAACATCTTGAAATCTCTCATGAACTTATGGGAACCCATCCTGACAATAGCTTCAACCTACCTTGATGGGGTTTGATTCCTTTTTGATTCAGTTTATGGCTATGAAATTAGAATAACTATTCATAAATGAGCACTTTCTACTCTTCATCTTGAGTTATTTTCTACAAGGCGGTTAAAACCTACATTAAGTGTACCAGATAGTCCTTAGATGTCTTAATGAACACCTTAATGTTGATTAAGTAGATGAGCACACTTGACATCTTCAGATCTTCAAAAATTGATCCATTATTTTCCAGAAATAAGCCAGATAGTTTCACAAGTCCTGTGGTATATGCGTTGGTCCGCACAATACTTAGCTGGTTATCAGAGCACACTTCTCCTGGTATTATGAAGACAGTTCAATATGCTAGTATTCTTGCCAAGTCCATTGCTGAGAAATAGTGCGATCCTCCATGTCCAATCAAAGGCTCATTGATGTACAATAAAAGGTATAGTTCTATATTAGTTAGCCTTTTTAGTCTTCTGTAATCCAAAAATTTGGTTGGCCTCATCTTTATTCCATAATAGTAAAAGGGGCGACGCTTAAGGACTCTTGGAGGGGTTTAATAGGCCTACATCCATAAAATTGTTGTAACACCTTAAAGAATGACTACTTTTATAATCTTAGATTTTCAGTAAGGTTTTGATAAGATAAGTATCTCAAATTCAGTGTCAGTCCTTTTGCTCCTTCCATGAAAAATATAATTAACAGTTACACAAGTGAAATTATCTGAATATAGATCCAAGTGTTCAATGTTGGTAGAAGGGTATCCGATATAATGGTAAGATATTGTCCATTTGACTCCCATGACATAACTGACACAAACCCAAGAAGAGGGTTAAAGAAGAACATCAATCTATAGTATTATGAAATTGATAATTAGTAAGTCTTAAATCAATACTAGGAATTCCGTCAGAACAATTTGAGCCTAAGATACCTTGAGATGAAATCCTGCCTAATAAAAATGAAGAATCATCAGAATATTAGTCATTACATTAGGTGCCACATGAGGCAGTAAATTAAGATGAACCCACAAAAGGGAGGAATCAATAATCTGCCCAACAATTGACTTAAGTGATACCAAAGAATCTGACTTTATACTTTAACATACCTTTCCACCCTATTAAAATATGCTACAAAAGCATTGTACAATTTATATGCATTGCTTGACCAAGATCCTTCAATATGGATTCCCCCTCTGTTAATTTTATCAATCCTTTTACTTAAGGGATTAATATGTTAAATGTAATGTATAAAACCCCTATTCCATACTACAATAAATTTATGTTATTAATCCTATATCTCGTTTAGGTATGTGACTTCAGTAAGATTATTTTTTGCCATACTTACCATAAGATATATACTATAGTTGAAGGGACCTAAGCGCGACCTGGTGCCCTTAAAAATGAATAATATAATTTTCATGTGACTTAATAACTTCAAGTATCTAGTTGAACTTTGTAGTCACAGCATCATCTAGCACTAAAATGGAAGCCCAACGTTCCTTGAATTCACGTCCTTCATGTGTAGTTGGCTCTTGAAGCCAAATAGCTTAATTTTAGTGATTTCACAAACTGATTCAACACTGTCATGTCATTACATATTTTCTTTGGCATTAGATTGACCCTTTTTTAATCCTTACTGGGTGCTTGACAATGTTTTCAAGGAGGGCTTTGGCTTCTCCTTGGGCTTGAAAATCGTAAAATTCAGGCATCACTCTATTTGTTATTTAACTCTTATGAGCAGTAGAACTTAAGCATTTTTTGTTCTGGGATGATGATACTGATGTTGAACAAAATAACATCCTTTTCTTCATGAAGTAGGTCCATCTTTTCGCTGGCATTTAAGGGCAAATCAGACTCTGAATATAGTGTTGGTGGTGGCTGCTCAGTTACTTCCATCTTTTGTCTATAACTGAATGGGTATATGAATGCTCAGTTTTAGCTAAGCATACTTGCTTCCTCCACTCCTTATTCTCCTCGTCTTTAAACACAATTGAAACTTGGTAGTCGTGTAGACTGATGATCTCTGGTGGATTCAATGATTTTTCCATAAACAAGAAACTGCGTTTCTATGAGGAAATCATAATGGACGTTCTCAAGTATTACAGATGGAGCAGACAAGACATTGCTTCCAAATCGCAAGGATAGCACGATATTAGCTTCTAGTGCTTTAGTTGACTTAGGCCCTGCAGTTCTAACTTAGCCTGATATTTGATGTCTGAGAAACATCAATTTTTCATGAGCTCAGAAGACATAATGAATACTGAATTGCCTACATCCAGTATTGCTTGTACTTTAATTTATAGAAAAATAACTTCCACTTTTGTAATGCTCTTGCTGATAGTCATTATCGCGGAAAGTATAGCACTGACTGTCTTACTGAATCCGTACTCTTTAAAAAGGAAAAACTCTAAACAATCTTAGTGACTAGCAGCCTTAATTGCAATCTTCTTGAATGTGGCTTAATGACATTCTTGCCATCCAGGATACTAGTAACTATATGAGTGGGCTTGGAAGCTTAAGCCAAGTAAGACTACTCTGCAAAATCAAACTTTGCTTGAATTGTCTGATTTAGGTGGGCACAACCACTTTGCTTGGGGCTCTGATGACATCATATCTTGACTCAACCTGTAAACCAAGTTTTCATCAATTCCATTTTTGTAGTTGCATCTAATCAACAGATACTGCAGCCTCCTCTTTAGGTCCTTTGGTTTTATTTTTCTATATTTGGGTAACATCTCCAAAAATGTCCTTTTGCTGTCAATTTTTATATTTGAACTTTTCAGAAATTGGGTAATATCATTTGATAGCTTGGTAAGCCTTCCTTTGGTCTTAGAATTGCATCTCTGAGTAAAGTAAACAGCCTTTCAATCAAGGCGGCGTTTGATGATTCTGATGTGTTGAATCCAGTTTATAGGCTGTTTTAACATAAATCCAGGGATCTGTAATGGTCTCCGTGAATTTGTGGGCTTCACATCTAGGGTCATGTGCGTCAGTAGTTGTGGGTATGGTTTGAGTAGATTAAGCAAGCTAGTCTTTAGGGTTACTAGATCCAAGTATTGAGTTGTTTAAAGCTCTTTGGCCTTGCTTTAATTCTAGTTTTTGTATTCCACAATTGCCTCAGAAGTTCCCATTCATATGGTTTAAAACTCTTGCTTTATATTCTGAACAACTTGTGCACTTCAAATCTATTATATAAGCCTCCTTGACTTTGGCCAAAGTTTGGTGGTGTCAATGTGTAGCTCCAAGAACCTCCTGTATTTCTCTGCTCATACATCCCTGAGCATAGTGAGCTTTCTGTTTATTGTTGATTCCATCTGTTGGCATTACAGTTCTTTATACTGTCGCTAAGGTTTGAAGGTGGGCTCAAAGCTGAAAAATATATGAAAAGTGATTGCACCAGGATTTGAACCTCAGAACTTAATAAAATTTAAATTCAGAGCCAAATGCTAATCCAATTATGCTAGAGGAGATCAAAAACGCAAAGATGGACTATTACAAATTACTTTAGTAGATTAAAATATGTCAATATTTATAAGGTGCATAGGGGCACGGTGCCTCAAGGATCTTTCATGGCCTTCTAGATTAACCGCCTGGGTGGCACCCTTATTGTACTTTGTCACCCCCATGACTGGAGCAGTGTAAAACCCGCCTTTTGTGATTCAGGAAGTGTGGATGAGACTTCTGAAGTCATCTCCATTGATCCTCAAATGTGTGGATTCCTGACTAAATTTGGTATTGGCGCCATTAAGATAAGGCTCCATTCAAATAGGCTTGAGAGTTAATTTACTGTGGCTCTATTTAGAAGTAGGGACTTTGATTCATTTTTAATGTTGAATCCTGACAACGCTCCCCTCAAGATCCTGTTAGAGGGAGGTATAGGGCTGAAGTAACTGGTCATGCACCCTATTAACCACAGTCCCTGGATGACATTGGCAATAGAGTATTCTGAGTTCACCTTATGAATAACCTTGTAAGGTCCAGACCAAAGAAAGTCAATCTTATTCTGTTGACCTCAAGGTCAATAGTGATAGAAGAGAACAAGATCACCTAATTGGAAAGTTGTTAGGAGGGTTGGCTGAGATTAAATCAGGATTCTATCTTCCTGTAGTGGTGACAATGGCTTGTGTGGCTAGGGCTTGAAGCCGTACAGAGTTCATTGTCTAAGGCCCTCATAGTTAACTCAGAGTTCTCAGGTGCGGAGGTCTCAAGCAAAAGATGAAGGCTATTTGGTAGCCTGGGAGTACGCCAATACAGAGCTTCAGAGGGGACATCTTATGACTCAGTGGTAGCTTATCCTATAAACAAGCACCATGCTGGGTAGGTAGTGGTTCCAGCGAGCAGGATCTGAGGCATCCATCTTATGTAAAATGGAGATAAGAGTTCTGTTAGCATGTTCTACTGCCCCATTAGTTGATGGGTGGTAAGGGGTGGCAAAACTCTGATTAGTTCCAAATAGCGAGGTAAGTTCTTGTACTCGCTGTGAGCCAATTTCAACCCATTGTCCATAATTAAGGTTTGGGGGAATCCATGCTGGGCGAAAATGGATCAAACAAGAAAGAGGGCTCTAGCTTTGGCAGTGGCAGCTGGGACCAAAATCGCATTACTCACTTGGTTAGATGGTCCACAGCTAGGAGAATATACTTATGGCCATGCAACCCAGTGGGAAGAGGGCCCACCACATTGATGCTATTGATATTGATGGGCCTCGTTGAGGTGATGCCCAAATGTTGAAATTGAAGATTGGCTCAGTCTTGGGATTGCAAGTCATACATTCCTCCAAGGCCTCTTAGATGGTCTCTACTATTCAGTCCCAGTAAAATCATGACTTCAGCCATTCGTAAGTCTTTTAACACCCTGTGTCCTATAGTAGAATGGCCCTCTAGAATAACATTTGTTCAGGAAGAAGGGTGGACATAATGGTGCCTTTTCTTATTGACCCTCTTGTAGAGCAACCTATCCTTAATTTGAGTGTCTTAAGTCAACCTTTTAGACCTCAGCTTGGACCTCAGGAGAATCAAACTCCTATCACTCAAGTTGTCAAGAGAGTGTCTATAACTCTCCAGTTTCAAGCGAGGTGGTGCACAGTACATGGCCCCATCGCCAGGGAACTCATTTTCAGTATTAGGGACAAAATAGTCCCAAAGAGGGTGCATGAGCCAAAGTAACATAAGGCAAGGGTGTTTAACGTGGTGTAGATTAATAGATATTGTACAAACAACAAGACTTAGTTGGACCTAAAAGAAAAGCCCATATCCAAGTGGTGATCTGGGCAGGAGTGCAAGGGTGCTTTGGTCTGAGAGGACCAGGGCAGCCTAGCTGTGCACCAGATGCAAGGGTGAAATTTGTACAAGTAAATGGCTAACGTTGTGAGAGACCACTTGTTAGATTTTTTTCCATATTCCCGGCCTAATAGATTACCATGGATCACAAGGGAAAATTCCCTAATGTGAAGTGAATTGAATATCAGTTGACCCTGACTTCAGGGTAAATATGCATAAGGGATTTTAGGTTATTTGCCTGGGTTGAATCATCGGGGATCAATCCAGATGAATGATTAAGATCTCATTGTGCAGAGTTTCTAACAAAAAATAGGGGCATCTGATACTTTTTAACTATCAGGTGTACCAATTGTGATTGTTCAGGTTTCATCACCAGTTGATTGGGAATTTAAAGATTAAGTTGCAAGGTTAATGATGCCACCTGCAACTGGTGAATTGATCAGTTGGTTTGCAACCTGCCTTAATGAATAACAAGTCCCATTACCTAAGCAGGTAGCTTGCTATATATGTTGGCTCGCTTGGATCAAGAGTAAAATGTTAGGGACACTTTTCTGACTCTTTCCGTTTTAGGTCTCAAGGATGTCCAATGATGGAATCCTAGCCAGGATGGGGAAGACCATTTCTGTTGAAAAGAGGATGGGTAATTCAATGGCAACGGCTGCCGTTTCATCAAGGAGGTGCCAACTGAGGGTTGGGCGCCAAATTTCCCACTATAAATTTCCTAGATAATTCACTAATAATTCATCAATCAATAATCATAAATACCAGATCTGTTACCAGAGTGGTATCTTAGTATACTTTATCAGAATCCATTTTGAGTTCTATTCTTTCTCAAGGAAATTTGCTGTGTGCTATAATTAAGAGACTCTTTAGGATAAAGAGTAAGGGTCTGAGCGGGGTTCAAAGAAGAATTTGAATCAAATCTGGGATTGCTGCCAACTGTGTGTCAAACCAGAGAAACTATAAGCAGGAATTTGAGTGTAAAATAAGTTAGATGGTACTAGGGAATGAATCCCTTTTATATACATTATAAATATTTTGAGAGGAAATACTGGATGAGCGTTGGACCAATTTCTAGTACTTCAATTCAAAAATGGCAATAGTCACCATACTATTGTCAATGATTATATTTCACCATAATACAGTGCGGAGAATTGCACAACAACCCAACATGTGCAATTAAAATATTTATAGGGGTTATTAACTGAGAATAATCAGAAAACCTATAAATATTAACATTTGGTGCTCACTACAGAGGTATAGTTGAGTAAAAAATATTAGAACTTGATGTCATATGAAGATGTTTTTAATTTCAGCAATAAGTTACAAAGGAAAGTAACATTATTGAAGACAGAACGTGAAGTGGATCACGTTCAGTTGTGTTCACCCAGCACAGAAGTGGAGCTCCTAGTGAAGCGAATTGAGGATACTCAAGTTTTGGGAAAAGGACTTACAGCCTAGATATGGAATATCTAGTCCTGCAAGAAGACCTGTTCCACCTGACATCTAAGTAAGCTGAAGATTATCAGAAGGGACAACATAGGTTGAAGTTGGGCCCACTTGAAATAGTCCCAAGGACCAGCAGGCCAACTCAGGTTGAAATTACGTCTGCTTGAAATAGTCCCAAGGAGTGAGGTGTTAGATGAGACACTAAATGAAGCTAATGAGGCTAGACCATTCCGTGTATTTGAGGTATCGTTTCCAGATCCACCAGTAGATTTGCTTCCAACATTTTGGATGGCCAAAAGAGCCAAAAATCGTTTTAGGAGAAAAATTAGATGAACCATCAAAAAGAACTGTTGACTAATGAGGAATTCACGATTTTGAGAGATACAAAGATTCAAGTATCAGTTGCAAAATATGAAATGAATTAGGACCTGTTGGAAGAGTGACAAGTCAATATTGAAGGCATAATTAATGAAAACATTTAGAGTATTGCCAAAGTCAGCAGGTGTTGCCTATACGTGAAGAAACATCACAGCTGGTCATATAGTGAAGAAGGTTAATACTAAAAAATTGAAGTATTGGACCTGAGAGAAAATAGTTGCTATGTTCCCAGCGGACCTCTGAACCATTAAATGGTTATGTCCTGAGATTTTGGTCAATTCTTAAAAGAGGACCACTGAACCTTTAGATTGTTTAATCTTAAGAGGATATGATTTTGAACCATGATAACTGGTAGGTCATAGTATACCTATGAACCAGTTTGGATGAAGGGGAAAAGAAGGACATCTGAACCTAATTGTAGGTTAAAAGTCCCATTGCAAAAAATACAAAAAAGTGATAAAAATATAAAATACAAAATATTGATTTTGTTGGTCCATAAGTTTCAGACTTATGATGAAATGAGATTGCTGGCATGAGTTGCTGAGAGTATTAATCTATTAGAAGATTTAAACAGGATTTTTCCAGAATCGTTAAGCACTTATTTCATCTGTTGAAGGATCCAAAGAAAGGATTCATTTGAAGTAAAGAAACACAGAAATCCTTTGAGACGTTATGCCAGTACTTGATATATTCTCCAATTTTGAAATAATAAATAATGATCAATAATTTATTATACAAACCAATGCTTTGTTGACAGTGATTGACGCTGTATTGAGTCAAGTAGATGAACTTGAGGACAAACATCCAGTGACATATGTGAGCCAGACACTCTCAGCCGCTAAGAGGAACTACACCATAACTGAGTGTGTATGCCTTGTAGTCATTTACTACTGGAAGAAGTTTCAGGTGTATATCCATGGAACGCACTTTAAGGTGTGATGGACCACTCCTCGTTGCATTGGCTTCAAAATTCATGATAATCAGAAGAATGACTGGCCTAAATGGCACTGAAGTTACAGGCTTACAATTATGAGATGTCCGCCAAGTGGGGGCTTCTCCTCAGAATGCAGATGGCTTATCACATTTAACAATGGTCCAGATGGTATACCAGCAGGCGGATGAGCTGTTCCAGAAGATGATCAATGTATAATTGGAAATGATCTCCAACAAATCCAAAGTATGCTTTGGAAAGCAATGGAAAAAACTGAGACCATAAATGGACAAGTTTTCAAAATAATTAATGGGAAAAAAATTTCTATTCCCAAATATGTCAGAAAAAGCAGCTATTGTTCAAGACGCTCATAAGGTTGACAGGCATGGAGGCCTGAGAAAAATGACTAAACATATTTGCCAGTACTACTACTGGAAGACATTCAAATATGATCTTAAAGACTATCTGGTTTGCTGTGTGAAGTGCCAGTTGTACAAGCCACATAAGAATATGACTGAATACCAACTGGTTTGTCCTGGATTTTCTTGGCATATGGTGTCCATCAATGTGATGGGACCGCTGATGAACACAGGGGGAGTCAAGTACATAATAGTTGTGATTAATCATCTGACAAGATGGGTTGAGACGAAGGACCTGGAAAAAGTAGACGCTACCAGTACTGCAAAGTTCATCCTAGATTAAGTAGTATAATGACATGGATGTCCAAAGGACCTACTGAGTGACAATGGGACAAATTTCACATCTCATGTGATCTCAGATTAAATGAAATAATGGGGATCTGAGGAGTTATGTCTGTACTCTACCAGCTGGAGATGAGTGGACTGGTGGAATGAGTTGATGAGACGCTGGCCATGACGCTGAGGAATCTGGTCACAGGAAGAACTTCTGCATGAGGAACATACCTGAGTTTGGTGACACCCGCCTACATTATCAGTCATCATATGGCAATGGGAAAAACGTTATTTGAGTTTCTATATGGGAGGAAAGCCGCGTTGCTGCCAATTTTATATTTGGTGGTGAAACCAACATCAGGGATGAGTGCTGAGCAGTACCTGAACTGATTTATAATTATCCTTATTGTAATGCAATTTCAAGCATTTGATACTACTTTGAAGAAAAGGATATGAGCAAAAATGATGGACAATAAGAACTGACCAGCCTTATCAGAATACCAAATAGGCAAAAAAAGTTGCCTATTGCAATACACATGGTTTTGGAGAAGAAACAAATTTGGATGCATTGTGGTCAGGTCTGTTCAAGATTATCACCAAGATAACAACTGACGCCTACTTTATCAAGAACTTCTTGAATGGAAGGATAGTAAAATCAAAACCATGCTAAGTATTTAAAGTAATGGATCAATGAAAAAATAATAAAAAAGAGTTCACAAAGGACTACTGAACCATTAAGTTGGTTATGTCCTATTGATTTGGTTAAGTCCAAAAAAAGGACCGCTGTAACAAACTAGATGGTTAAGTCTTAAAAATGTAAGACCTCTTAACCATAAAAAACAGGTAGTTCTAAGTATACCTAGGATCCAGTTTGGTAGAATAACATAAAAAATGAAAAAGGATTGCTGAACTGAAAAAAGGTCAACTCCCATAGTAAAAAAGAAAGAATAAAGATAAAAATATTGATAAAAGATATTGGGAGAAATGATTATTAAAACGCATAGAAAAACTAATATATTTATATAGTTTTTTATTCTTTAATGGTTATCCATGATTTGGGGATATTCCGCCTATCTCTCCTCTTAGGGGAGGGAGGATAAATTGCAGTAGGAGTAAATAACCCATCAAAATCTGTGTGAAATCAGGTGCTAGCGAGGGCTAGACCTACACAAAACCTAGTTTATTGAGTAAGTGCAGATCCCTGTGAGAAAGCAACTAGCGGAAGAGAAATTGAAATTTCAGAAGATGCCAAATGTGATACCTCAGGGTGGGGAGGGAAGCAACAGTATAAGAAGAGGCAGTTGGTAATAAGCCCCAAGTAATCCTGACATGGCACTAGAGCTAGAAGATTGGCCTTTAGCACTTGCCAATGGGCTTCATCAAGAACACTAGACATATAGGCTAGCAACGAGCAAGGGTTACTAGGCGGGGGTTACCAAATCATGCCTCCTATTAAAGACATCAGTGGAAGATATTGATGGGAAATTCCAGAAACAAGATAGTCATACAAGGAGCAAATGGCATTCTGCAAGTGAGGACTATGAGTTTATTGGAAGCTGAAGAGAAAGAGTGATGGAAGCCAGGAGAGGCTGGTTGCTTCATAGCCCAACTTCAAAGAACTTGGCCAGCAAAGCAAAGAGCATAGGCTTCGATATCCCAATCTAGGATGTTCTTTATTGAAAGATTTCAGGGCTATGAACAAAGCCTCAGTGACTTGGACCTTTAATTCTGCATAGGGGAGTTCAAAATGTACGCTGTTGCTGATGGCTTTTTTGGTGGCCAAGACAGCTGGCTTGTAAAATTGACCAAGTCAGAAGAGGAACTCCATAAGCAAGTTTGATCTGGCGTGGAACAAACAATTAAGAGTGAAGGGCATTGCTTCAGAAGGTTCGATGATGATGTTAGGAGTATCTATGAAAGGATCCAAATCCAGGAGAGTTTTAAAATCTAACTCAGAAATTGACAACAGAGGAAGGATTGGTTGCAAGTCATTCAATACAATTGCTAACCTGGTTTCAGAGGGTTGGTTACCATTTCTGGTACTCCATGGAAGGACAGGCTACTGGTACTTGATTAGGAGTATGAGTTCTGTAAGGACCATAGAAAGGGTTCCAGCACGCAGATCAGCTCATCTGCTAAAAGAGCCAAAGGTCTTGATCAGACTAGCTATTAGCAGCTGTTGGTACCAAGACTCATATTTTAACATTTGAGCTAACAAGAAGGGGGATGTCTGACTTATATGATAGTTGACATTATGCACTCTGGATTTAATTAATCCCCAATTTTTGAGAAATTAACCTCAAAAACAATAGTTTAGTCTCTAGAGAAGAGTTAAGAATGATATGAGCCAAGAGGTTATTAAGAGAAAATAACAAGGGAAAACATAAATGTGCATTCTTAAGTGGGCTGCGAAATGAACATCAACAACTTTAAATCTCCTGTTGAGGATGAAAAGAAAATCAGGAAATCAAGGATGCCAGACCAAGAATCCTGAATATGACAGTGGTTCATATGCCCTGATGGTGGGAAAATCGGATCCCAGGATTAATATCATCATGAGTAAATCCATTAGCTTAGCACAACAGAAGGTCATGGGGACCACGTTCTGAGTAGGTGGTAGTGAGGAGGAAGAGGAAGAGAGCCGCATGCTTAAGGTCATCCTGAGCAGCGTTGAGTACTGATTGATCATACTCCATTTGAACAAATGAAGTATTTGACTGAGTCTCCAAATTGGTGTTCTCCTGCCCCAATACTTTTCTCTCTGAAAATCTAAACAAGAGGGGGATGTGTTGGGATTTTTGCCTATATTCCCAACTTAATAGATTATCAAAAATGCTAGGTGATAATTCCCTAAGGCGAAGTGAATTGGAAATTGGTTGGCCCAAGTTTTGCGGGACTATGTTCAGGGGATTTTGGGATATTCACCTGGTTGTATCTATCAGGGATTGATCCAGATGATTACCTAAGATCTCATCAGGCAGAGTGGCTGATGGAATAGGGGCATCTGATAGTGATTAACTATCAGGTGTACTGATTGGGATTGGTTGG
The DNA here is from genome assembly GCA_022478985.1 of Massospora cicadina. Lineage (NCBI taxonomy): Eukaryota > Fungi > Entomophthoromycota > Entomophthoromycetes > Entomophthorales > Entomophthoraceae > Massospora > Massospora cicadina. Next base: position 45,934 of record JAKSZP010012003.1, read on the forward strand.
GTTTCATCACCAACTGATTGGGAATGATTAGCGAGTTGCAAGGCGAGTGATGCCACCTGCAACTAGCAAATCAATCATTGGTGAAGTAACCTTCCATAATGGGTAATAAGTCCCATTACCTAAGCAGGTCTCTAGCCAATTATGGTTGGTTCACTTGGATTGAGAGGAAAACGTTAGGGACACGTTTTCTCACTTTTTTATTTTAGGTCTCGAGGAATTTTAATAATGAAATCCTAGCCAGGATGGGGAAGACCATTTCTGTTAAGAAGAGGATGGGTAATTCAATGGCAACGGCTGCCGTTACATCAATGAGGTGCCAATTGAGGGTTGGGCGCCAAGTTCTTTGCTATAAATTCCCTAAATAATTCACTAATAAATCATCAATCAATAAACATCAATTACCAGATAAATTACCAGAGTAGTATCTTATTAAACTTTATCAGAGATCATTTCAAGTTCTATTCTTTCTCAAGGAACTATTGATGTGTGCTCTAATTGGTAGACTCTAAGGTAAAGAGTATGATCTGAGGAGGGATCCAGAGAAGAAGCTGAATCAAATTGGGGATTGTGCTGACTGTGTGTCACAGAGAAACTGTAAACAAGGATCTGAGCATAAATTGAGTAAGGTGGTGCCAAGGAATAATTCCCTATTTAGGACATCATAAGTATTTTGAGAGGAAATACTGGCACAGCTTTGGACCAATTTCTAATACTTCAATTTAACTACGAATAATAAGCGCCATACTATTGTCAACAATTATATTTTACTATCAAACAACGTGGAGAATTTCACAACAACCTGAAACTGTGAAATTAAAATATTTATAGGGGTTATTAACTGAGAATAATCAGAAACCTATAAATTTTAACACCTCAAAGAGGTCTACACAAGAATTTTGCCCAAGTTAACATAAGAAAAAATGTAAACTAAATAAAGGTGTTTTTAAAGGAAGACGAACCATGGGGAAAGTGGGTCTTGAGGAATCATTTTAAACAAAAGTGAGGGAATCTACTTTAGTGAAACTGATGCTAAGCCCAGGTGCACCAATAAGCACATGCTTCCATCCAATTTGGTACTATACTTCAAAATTATCTGAACTCAAGTGATTGATAGAAGTCAAGGCTGACCTGAGTTGGAAATTTTGTAAATTGAATGGGTTTCAAACTCCCATTCATCAGTAACCAAATTGAAGTGTTGTTGTTTAAATGGTAACTCATACATTTTAACACCAAAGCTAAAACATGGGGCTGGCCGTTATGCACTTCACCTGGACCAACCTGGGCATATCTGGTCTGCACCCTCCGTTGGTACAAGGTGTGCTTTGGGTCAAGAAGGTCCTTCGGCTTAACCTTTTGGCCTTCTTGACGCCCAACCTTTTCTTGGCTGTTGTTACCCTAAATTAAGTCATGTAAACATGACGCAGGTCAACCTATCAGATCATACAGCGGATTACCTTGGGAATCAAAACTGCTAGCACTGGCATCCTAGAGAGGCTGTCATCATTTTGGTGAATTGCGCCCACATGATGGACAATGGTGAAATCATAGCTCTGCAGTTGTAAGGCCCATCTGACTAGTGGCCATCTGGGTCCTTTATTTTCTGGAGCCACCGGAGAGAGGAGTAATCTGTGACAATGGTAAAGTGGATACCATAGAGATAAGGCCAAAAATGTTTGATGGCTATCAAGACAGCCAGGCATTCCCTCTTGGTAATACTGAAGTTCCTTTGGCTTTACTCAATGTCTTACTAAAAAAGTCCATGGGATGGTCGACCTGATTTCATTGTGCTGGGCTAGGATAACCCTGATAATGACACTTCTTGAATCTATAAACAACAAGAATGGTTGGTCAAACTGGTGGTGAACTAGAATGGGTTTGATACATAGAGCAGTTCTCAAGGCGGTAAAAGCCTGTTCTTGTTCAGCCCGCCATTCAAACGGCGCATTCTTATGTAGGAGAATAGTGGTTCAGCTAAGACATCAAACTGGGGGATAAAATGATGATAATAGCCCACCATGCCTAGGAACACCTGGATAATCCTTAATCTTTGGGGGCGCGACATCTCTTCTATGGCGTCTTTTTCCAGTATATGCTGGATGCTATCCTTTAAAACTTTATGTCCTAGAAACTCCAATTCTGACTGGAAGAAAGATCACTTTGAAGGCTTAATATATATAGAAGTCTTATGGAGCCGATTGAAGACTACCCTGAGATGCTCAATGTGTACATTAAAGGTTCATGAGAAAAAGTAATGTCATCTAGGTAGACAAGGATGCATGAAAGCTTCAAGTCCCCAAGGATCCCATCCATGGTGCGTTGAAAAGTGGCCAGGGCGTTACAGAGGCCCTGGGGCATCCTTGTGGGCTCAAATAGTCCCTGGTTAGCTATGAGAGCGCACTTGGCTCAATCTTTGGGGTAAGCCCAACTTGCCAATATCCGCTGGGAAGGTTTATGGCATAAAAGTACTGCGATCTGGCAAGCAGATAAAAGGAATTATCAATTTAGGGCAGAGGATAACTTTACTTCTTGGTGATAGGGTTGAGCCACCAGTAGTCCGTAACTACTTGGTGGTTTCCATACTTCTTCTGAACCAGCAGAAGAGGAGAAGCTCAAGGGCTACGTGATGTACTTATTGTTCAGCGTCAGATAGTTGTCTGAGCTCCACAACCACCTGGGCCTCTTCAACCTTGCTTTTTTGGTAGGTTGGGACCAGAAGGGGGAGCGTCCCCAGTCTCCACATGACGTAGGACACCATTCATTCTTCCCAAGTCATATTTAAAGGCCAAAAACAGGTCTGAATACTCCTCCAACAACTCTTGAACCTTGAGTTGCTGGTTGTTTGAGAGTATTTTTGATACTAGTGTTAACCAGGCCCACTGATTGGGGCATCTCAAAGCCAAAGTCCCTTAAGCTCTCAACTTTTTTGACATTGTCATCAGTCCCCACTGTTAGGAGGCGGATATAGGCGGCAGGACTGGTTGGACCTACTATTTTTAGTTTTTGGTAAGGTTAGCAAGAAACATGGATATGGATCTGGCATAATCTGGATCTAGTAATACCAGGCAAATAAGTACCTCCTTGGCAGATGGGTCTTTAGGCCTTGGCTTTCCAGTAGGTATCCAGAGGGGATGTTAACACGGACCCAGTTGTTTGCAATGACTTGGGACATCAGAGGTATTGTATTCATCCTATGTAAGTAGATTGGCATGCCTTCTTGCCCATCAACAGCAGGGGGGCAATTGGACTCAAGGCCTTTTATACGATATAAGCTGATTGATTTGGCCTTCACTCTCAAGTAAACAAGCTCGGTCTTTGACTTCCATCTTAAAGTCATGAGAGGTTTAAAGATCAGGGGGACCTGATGCCCTATTAGTGAGAAAAAGCCATCATAATGGACTACAGCTGAGTTGTCTCAAAGGAACTGTGTCCCATGGAGCAGGTAATAACTAAGGGTATCTAGTGCAACAGCGGGGGTATTTACAGCAAGCTTTCTAAACCACACCAGTAGAGAGGAATAGGCCCCTATAGATTAGGTGCATTATGGGCCAGCCATGCCATACTCCATATAGTTGGCAAATATGGAGCAATCTTAATGTACTTCATTAACTTGGATGATATGACGTTCACAGGGGAGCCACTGTTGGTTATGGTGAGGAAAAGATTTAATATACTCAAACTGTGGCGTGGGTAACCAAACTCACAAACTGAATGTTAGCATGAGAAACATGGGATTGTAATCAGAAGAAGAGTAAGCAGTATCTGTTTATTTATTATCAATGGATATCGAAACTTCCTCAGGTACAATAGCTCTAGGCTCATTTGAGGTTATGGTGGATTCTTGAGGTGTAGTAGGATGTCAGGATGGAGCACCTCATCCTTAATGCTAAAAGCCTTTTACCACCTCTTCAGCAAATCATTTCCAGCAGGTCTTGGCACCGTATCTGAATCCATTAGAGTAGGTGCATTGAGGTGAAGGATTCTTCTAGGTTTTTGACCACATGGACTTGAGGAAATTAGTGGGACCTATAGATGTAGCCTTGTTGTGTAGGGTCGATGCAGGGATCTTGTTAAGTGCTTCCTTGATTTCCCAGATACAGGTAAGCCCATTCTTCTGCCCAATTATATGCATTTGAACCTCAGGGTAGGATCCCAATGTGGAGATGACAGCAGTAACAGCATCTTCTAAGGTGACATGATTGGTAGTAATTATGATTTATGCTTGAGTATAAAAATGGCTGGAAATCTCCATGGGGCTTTCTCCTTTATTCAGGCGGATACCCATAAATGCTTGCTTTGGTTATCCAGGGTTTGATTATGCTGAACTCTTGGATTAAGGCTGTACAGACCTGTTCCCAGGTGTTGCACTCCTTCAAATGGGGGGTCATGATCTCCTGGGTAATGCTTTTGAGTCAGGAGTGAATATGCTTCACCTTCTGCTGGTTGATGACCTCCTCCATGAAACTCTCATATGCATACAGAAAGGAGCAATAGTTTCCTGGCCAGGTGTGAACCTTTCTCTAAAACTAGGTTTAAAGTTAGTCGCAAGAGGAGTGGAGAGGGTGTTAACACCAGGGAAGGACGCTGGCTCTGAGATCTCAATCTCCACATATATCTGTGGGGCCTGCTGTCTAGCCGTTGACATAGGCCTTCAGGTCCTATTGGATATCATCCCATCTTGGTTGAGGGAGGATATGGAAGCCTTATTTGCAACCTGCTCTTTTAGGGATTATTCGTTGGCACTCCAAAGGCAAGGCTGGCTCTCCAAGGGGTTCAAATGGTGTTCAAACCCTCAACAAGTTTGTTTGAGCTGTGAGATGCGACTATCAGTATGCTTGGTGAAGGCAATTAAGTTGTCCATTTCATTTGACAGTGCCTTAATGAAGACCCTAGGTTTAAGGGGGACTCCATCACTCAGAGTTTGCACCCATGAGCTACATCCAAATTTGATCACATAATGCAGCTAAGGCTGTTATCAAATCCCTTTGCCACAGGTCATCAAGGCCGTTGGGAGTAGGTGATGTGGGACCTGAGGGCCCTTGAGGTCCACAGGGACCTACTGGTCCTTTGGGTCTCTCACACCCTTTGGGGCCTTTGGGCCTAGGTCCTCCAGGACCTTCACTCCTGGAGGGGTAATCACAAGATGCTAGCTCCCTATAGTGTTGTTGCAGGGTCTAAACTAGATCCTCGACTTAAAGGCATTGATTTCAAGTTGCCTCAAGGATTTGGACATTCTGACGCAGCTGGTCCTCAAGGTAGCCAAAGATTTCGCTATCCAACGCTGCATTTTAGTCTAGGGCCTCATTAAACAATTTTCAGTTATTGATAATAGCCTTGTGGTTGTCATGAACAAAGGAGGAGGCCACATTGTAGAATTTGTTGATGTGGGGGTTAAGGCCTGGGTGAGCCCCAGTTGTTGGGAGACTTCATGATGGTGCAACCCAACAAGCTAGAGTAGGTGATGAAATGCTGGGTGTAATGATCATTTTTTATCTTGATCGTACATTTTGACTCAGATTTGGATTTTCTGAATCTGAGTCAATTCACTTTAAAAATGTGTCTGGTTTGGTTGTTTCAGGCGCTGGGTTGTGCCTCACCCAAGTTGTAGATTAAGGCTTGTGTGAGCCTAATCAATGACTCAAGTGAGGCCCTCAAAGGGTGGCCTTTATAAGGAGCGCCTGCCCATTCTGAAGTACACTTTGGAATTTTTATAAAAGTTTTTTTTTCATTCCTGGGGAGCATTGTCAGTTGCTCCCCAGATGAGCTCTAGTTGGCGGCCTTTTTATCATCTAGAATAATAATGAAGGTCATGTCAGGGTTAGCATACCTCGCAGACCTGTTGGTCTTTACTGGTATCCATTTTGAGGAGTTTTTGTGTTGTTGAGTCATACCAACCACTATTTAACCCTTGCAAACCAACTATTAGAAGGTGATGTTTGACGTTTTTGGTGCCCCAATCTTTTCACTACTCAGTTAGGCTACTTTGGTTGCTTGTCAGTGCACCAAAGAATTATTTATATATTGGTGGTCAGAAACTGGGGTTTTTCTGATTGTGACATAAATTTGAAGACAATGTGTGCTAAACGCCACAATCCCCAGTTTGGCTGACCTCAGTGGTCACTTGGTCCCAGTTGTCAAAGAACCAGCACCGTTGGGAGCTGGTGACTGATGGCCAACCCTGGACTTGAAGTGATCATTGGTTCAATTTCCTGGTGGGGCCTCCCACTCACCAGAGATTTGGTGGCACTGAGGGAACCTGTCCCAGCAGGGCTCCCTCACCTGCGGATGGTCTACCAGAAAGGGGTCAGACATCCAGCTGCGCTGCATTACACACCTTTCTCAATTTATTTTTGGTGAAAGCGCCTTCCTGGTCAGGATGGGAAGACCATCACCATTAGGAGCTTGGGAGGAGGGGTGCAATGCAACCAGGTTCTGGGAGTGCATCCTCAGGCTGGGGCCATTCAGCCATGCTGGACCGCGCGCCTCGCTTGCGTTTTTGTTGGAAAAAGCGCCTTCATGGTCAGGATGGGAAGACCAACGCCAATGGGAGCCTGGGAGAGGGCACACCACAGCCATGTGCTGGGCGTGCATCCTCATGCTGAGGGGCTGATTCTGGCAGCCCAGTCCTATTTGCTCTCCCCATTGTGTTTCCCTCAAGGGGCCCAGAGTGCATCCAGGCTAATTTTCCTAAGGCTTGAATAACTCTAACAGGAAGCCCTCATTGTGGTGGCCTCCCACTGTGGCCTCCTCTTTGGGGAGGGGCCCTCCTCTATTGGGGGGTAATGTAATGATTGAGATTCATCTCAATCATTCATTTGACTTGGATTCAGATTTTCTGAATCTGTGTTGAATCGCTTTAAAAATGTTTTGGTTTGGTTGTTTCAATCACTGGGTTGTGCCTCACCATAGTTGTAGATTAGGTTTGTGTGAGCTTTTCAATGTCTCAGGTGAGGCCCCTGAGGGGCGGCCTTTATATGATGTTCCTACCCATTCTGATGTTCACCTCAGAATTCTTACCAAAGCTTTTCATTCCTGGGGAGCATTGTCAGTTGATCACCAGATGAGCTCTAGTTGGCGGCCTTTTTATCATCTAGAATAATAATAAAGGTCATGTCAGGGTTAGCATACCTCGCAGACCTGTTGGTCTTTATTGGTATCCATTTTGAGGAGTTTTTGTGTTGTTGAGTCATACCAACCACTATTTAACCCTTGCAAACCAACTAGTAGAGGGTGATGTTAGACGTTGTTGGTGCCCCAATCTTCTCCCTACTCAGTTAGGCTACTTTGGTTGCTTGTCAGTGCACCAAAGAATTATTTATATATTGGTGGTCAGAAACTGGTGTTTTTCTGATCGTGACATAAATTTGAAGACAATGTATGCTAAACGCCACAATCCCCAGTTTGGCTGAACTCAAAGGGTCACTTGGTCCCAGTCTTCAAAGAACCAGCACCGGTGGGAGCTGGTGACTGATGGCCAACCCTGGACTTGAAGTGATCATTGGTTCAATTTCCTGGTGGGGCCTCCCACTCACCAGAGATTTGGTGGCACTGAGGGGACCTGTCCCAGCAGGGCTCCCTCACCTGTGGATGTTCCACCCAGAAAGGGGTCAGACATCCAGCTGCGCTGCATTACACACCTTTCTCAATTTATTTTTGGTGAAAGCGCCTTCCTGGTCAGGATGGGAAGACCATCACTTTTGAAGTTTTGAATTGCACTTTCAATGGGGCAGGTTTAACCTCAAAGTTACACTACCAGATTCTCCAAAAAGTGATAAACTAAATAGGAAATTTCAGTCTAAAATTGACCTAATTTTTATTTTCGAAAAGAGGAAATATTTATAGGCTTTTTTACGGTTTGTAATCTATCAGAGTGAATTAATCTATGCATGATCAAATCTTCAATCAGTTGATAAGGATCTGATTGATCATTAACTTTGATAGATTGTGATAGATTGTTCACTCCTTCCAATGATGTTAGGGGAATTGAGGAAGGAGATTTTTCAGAGATATGCAAATTTGGTGAAATCCTGACACTTCCCCCCTCAAAATTCACTTGCGGTGGAGGATGACTTCTTAAAAACCTAGGATGAATATGATTTACCACAATACCAGTATCAGTATGAACAATCAAATATTCTAATCCTTTTTGAAATATAACTCTTTAAGGACCAGACCAATTAGTTCCCAGTTTTTCAGTCTGTCCACCTGGCTGAGAATAATAATACATAACATAATCTCCAATCTAATATTTTAGGTAAGACTGGTTTATGTTGATTGCTTCATAGAGTCTCCCTTCGAGTGGTGGTTTCAATTTTATCCATTGCTTGAGCCTGGGGGCGGATAATATCATCATCCAAATTTCTCATAACTAAATCAGAATTTTCTGGGATGCTTTCTTCAAGGATAGTCTGAACACTAGAAGGGACTGAATGATTCTGACCATATATACACTTAAACGGTGACATCTTGATAATGTGGTGATAGCTTATCCAATAAGCAAACAGGGTACTAGGTAAATTGAATTTTACTGAGTCAGATCAGTCAAGGCCATTTTTCCTTAAAATCAAGACTAAGGTTCCATTAACTCGTTCAATAGCCCCATTTGTGGACAGATTATATGGGACAACAAATTGTTGAGCAGTGTTAAATAATATTGATAACTCCTGTATAAGCTGCGAGATGAAATTAGTCACATTATCTGAAATAAGGACCTTTGGACATCCATGTTGGGAAATAATATGCTGATATAGGAATAAGGCTGTAGTCTTAGCTGATGTGGGTAGCAATTGAAATGGCCTCAACCTATTTGGTCAAATGGTCGACGGCCATAATGATATACTGATGACCATGCACTCCTCAGGGAAAAGGTTCTACAACATCAATGCTGACCACTTCAAATGCCTTAGTTGGAGAAATGACTTGATGTTGATAGTAAGGTTGGTAGTTCCATGACGTTTGAAAGTAAGACATGAGCCAAGAGTCTCCCAAATGAAATTGGTCATGTTGTTCCAATAGTATTGAGTCTTCAACCATTCTTGAGTTTTCTTTAAGACGCTATGACCAACTTGTTCACGGCCTTCCATTACAGCGTGAAACCTAGAGTTGGGATGTAGGAAGGGTAACCACTTAGACTTAACTTTCTTATACAAAGCTCCAGCTTGAATCATAGTATCCTTGGTAATTGATTTTAGATAGGCTTGATCCTCTTCAGTCTCTCGATCCCATAATTCTGGTCATCCAATAAGATTATACAAGCGTTCTTCTTTTTCTAGTTCCAAGGTCAGAATAGGTAGTTGGGATAACCCATCCGCATTTTGCTGCTGAGCTCCTGAGCGATGAACAATAGAAAAATCGTAATTTTGCAATCATAAAGCCCAATGGGACAACCTCCCATCAGGATCTTTCATATTCTGCAGCCATTTTAAGGAGGAATGGTCGGTAATAACGGTGAAATTGGTACCATGTAAAAAGGGCCAAAAATGCTTGATGGCCAAAATTACTGCCAAACACTCCCACTCAGTGACACTATAATTTCATTCAGCCTTTGACAAAGTTTTGCTATAGTAAGCAACAGGATGATCCTTATTTTCTTCATCACACTGAGATAAAACAGCCCCAATAGCGACATTGCTTGCATCCAAATGTAGAAAGAAAGGCTTATCAAACTGGGGGTGAATTAACACAGGTGCCTTCATCAAGGCGATATGCAGAGAATTGAAAGACTGTTTTTGAGCTGATCCCCACTCAAAAGAAACTCCTTTTTACTATAGATAAAATAAGGGTTCAGCCATATCAGCAAAGTTGGGAATAAATTGCTGGTAATACCCAACCATACCGAGAAAGACTTAAATATCTTACAAAGAAGAGGGAGGAGGCATCTGTTGGATGGCTTGAACTTTATCCGCAAGGGGTCAAATCCCTTTAGCTGAAACCTGATGTCCTAAGAAGTCCATTTCATTTTGAAATAATGAGCACTTGGAGGGCTTGAGTTTTAAGGAAGAGCCCCAAATTTGGATGAAAACTTCTTTTGAATGGTTTAAATGCTCAGTAGAGGTTTTGGAAAACATGGTAATGTCATCAAGATATACCAGAACACAAGTAAGCTTTAATTTCTGGAGCATACTGTCCATGGCCCTTTGGAAAGTTGCGGGGGCATTGCTTAGGCCTTGAGGCATGTGAGTTGGTTCAAACAACCCTTCACTTGATATCAGGGCACACTTGGCACAATATTCTGGAGACAGTTCGATTTGCAAATATCCACTGGCTAGGTCCATGGCCAAAAATAGGTGGATCCAGCCAACAATCTAAGTGAATCAGCATTCCTAGGTAAGGGTTAACAGTCCCATCGTGTAATAGCATTCAATTGATGATAATCCGTCATGACTCAATGAGAACTATCTTTCTTCTTAACCAACAACATTGAAGATGCCCAGGGACTATTAGAGGGTTTCAATAATCCAGCCTCCAGCAAATTATTCAGCTCCTTAGTAACCTGGACTTCTTCTACTTTGGATTTATAATAGGGATTCGCACGGATTGGAAGGTGATCACCAGTTTCAACAGTGTGCACTAGAACTTTCATCTTCCCAAAATCATAAGTATGCCTAACAAAAATGTCGGAATATTCATCCAATAATTGAAGCACTTGTTTCTCCTGTTCCTTAAGGAGATGTTTCCCAATAGCAGGTCCCACAGTAAGTATTTCCTTATCACTCTCCAATCCAAAGTCTTGTAAACTCCCAAAGGTTTAACATCATAGATATGAGATAAGGGTAACAGCTTGACATAAGCAACCAGGTGCTCTCAATCTACTGGTTTTGGCACATCAGTAAGATTCGCTAGTAAGACAGATAAAGAGCCTGAATAAGCATAATTCAATATTCCAGGACAAGGCAAGAGTTCTTTGGAAGAAGGATTGACAGTGCCCTGGACTTGTAGCAAATGCCCCTTGGGAATCGAAAAAGTCAAAGAAGTATTAATACACACTTGTGATTTTGGTGGAATAACTAATTTCTTGGGATAAAAATAGGCATTCCCTCTTCAATATCAGCCATGGTAGGAGGTAATTTTACATGAGGATCTTCAACCTGATACTGAATTAAATAAGACCTTTTAGTTCCTTCTAGCAGACATAACTGACGTCAAGTGGAAGCATGATCAGATAAAAGTAAGGGAACTTAATACCCCTAAGAGAGACAACGACAAGTTAGGGTAGTTGATAATTTCATCAAATTCTCATAAAAATTGAGTACCCAAGAGTAGGTCATGACTCAAATATTGAGAACAATCGCTGGAATGGTAAAGGTTAATTTCCCAATTTTCAGAGGAAGGGATGAAAAAGCTCCAATAGACTGAGTACTTTGAGGGCTGGCCATGCCATATTCTTCATAATGAGAAATATTGGGGGTTAATTTGATCCGTTTAACCAATTTGAAGGAGACAACATTCACCGGTGATCCAGTATCTATGATAGCCTTGGCATTAATTTGATTTACTCGGAAATTAATTCAGATAATGGTGCTTCCAAACTGAAAGGATAATGCCAATAAGGAGGGCAATGAATAAGAAGAATGCTCATCTTTATTACACTTAATTGAACTTTGCTGCTCTTGCTGCGCACTCACATCATTATCAAAGTGAAGAATCTTATTGGTCTTATCTCTTTTATTTTTTTCATCTGCTTCCTTTTTAAAACAACAATCCTCAGTAAGAAAGTAGCAATGACAATAATTATACTGGATCGCTCTGGTGTTCTCAGGCATGGCAAAGACTTTGGGCTGAATAGGTCTAGGAGACTCATAAACTTGGCATTTTTGGAGAATTGAGGGGGCAACTCCAATAAGGCCTCCTTAATATCCAAAATACTTCAGAAATTATTTTTGACACTGACCAGATAAACTTGCATTTGAGTCCTAGTAGTAAAGGCTGACAGAACTGCAGTTATTGCATCGTCCAAGTTTAACCAACCACAGGCTACAAGAGTTTGAGCTTCCTGATACAACTGATGAGCAAAGTCCTTAATAGATTCATTTTGGTGGGGCTGTATACCCATAAAGGCCTGTTTTCTGCGAAGATAGGGTCTGCTCACTTCCAAATTCTTTGATCAATGCTTCTTTGACTTGAGCCCAAGTAGAGAAAGTCATTAAGTGGGGAACCATAATATCTTGAGCCAATTGAGTAAGGCAATTAGGCAAGTAATTCATCTTTTGGTGATCCGTGGCCCCACTTAATGCCTTTTCATACAAATATAGAAAGGCGATAATGCTGCCTTCCCCTGGGGAGTATTTGTCCTTGAATACTGGCTTGAAACTCATGGGAGCATTGGTAGTTAAAACATGCACTCCAGGCTGTTCATATTGAGTAGACACATAAGAGACAGAATCTGAAGCTTGAGAAAAAAATTGATGGTAAGGACCAACAGCTTCCGTCCAAAATTTTTTTAATCATTCAATTCAGGTCTGCATGCCCTACTTTCTCATCTAGTTGGCGAGATAGCTCAAAAATATGTTCCTGTTGTGCATTGTACTTGAGTTCCAGAGTCTTAATTTCGCTTGGAGCAATTCCCCTTTTGATTCACAAGCATGTAATAAGATATCAGTGTCCTTGTCCCACTTTCCCAAATTGATCAATTCATTGGACAAGGACTGCAGAGTCAAAAGGGGGTCAATTGGTACCCCATTAGGGGTTAGGTTGCATTCTTTGGCCACCTTAGAGAATTGTTCACATAAATGGGTCATCATGTTCATGAGAGAGTTAATTTGCTGATAAGATCCTGAATGACTATTAGCGCCTGGAGGTCCATGAGGTCCATCTGCACCTGGGGTTCACGGGGCCCATCAGCTCCAGGAGGTCACGAGGCCCTACATCTCCAGGTGGCCCACGAGGTCTTTCTACCCCAGGAGGACCCATATTTCCAGAGGTTTTCTCTACTTCATTGACCCAGAACTGAATTTCTGAGTACAATTGCTCCAATTGAAAAAGATGGATTCTAATTTCTTCCTCCATTGATTGACTACGCTCAGAGAGTTGGGAAACACCCTCTCTCCATTCCTTCTGGATCTCTTGAACCTTTTTTGGAAACTATACATCAATAAGATCTAGTATCCCATGATCAAACTGAATGATCTGCTGTTGTACTTTGTTGAGGAAAGTTCAATTATTAATAATAGCATCACGATTATCTCAGCTAAACTTGGAGGCTGACTTGAAAAACTCAGAAATATAATTATTCAAGGATTAGAGTCCTTATAGTAAATTGAGCATCCCTTGATGGTGCATTCCAACTACAGGTAGCAAGTGGTATAATGTAGGATGTACAAGTTGTAGATATTTTTTGGAGCCAATCCCTAGCATTTGGGAGGTTTGCAGCACTTCTCACAATATAGAAGGTACTGCATTCAATCAAGATCAGGTAGAACGTATTCCAGGGATTAGAGCCCTTCAAGTAATCGATTGATAATATTTTGTAAGGCCTCAGGTGGAATTTGAAAGTCTGAGGTGAAACTTAAGTTAGGATTATAAAATTCCAAGTTGGCCTGAAATTCCAACATGGAAGGTAATCTTGGGATTTGGGCTCCAATTGAAGGGACCCATCGTAAAATACCGCTTTGCTCTTGACCTTGAGCCTCGTCAGGCGAAAATTGAGAATCCATGGTGATAGACATGGTCACTGGTGCGTAACTCAGAGAGCCCCCTGTATTGAGCACCACTTTTGAAGTTTTTAATTGCACTTTCAATGGGGCAGGTTTAACCTCGAAGTTACACTAGGCATATTTTCCAATAATTGATAAACTAAGTAGGAAATTTCAGGTTAAAAATTGACTAATTTTTATTTTTTAAAAGAGGAAATATTTATAGGCTTTTTTACGGTTCATAATCTATCAGAGTGAATTAATCTTTGCGTGATTGAATCTTCAATCAGTTGATAAGGATCCAATTGATCATTAACTTTGATAGATTGTGATAGATTGCTCGCTCCTTCCAATGATGTTGGGGGAATTGAGGAAGGGGATTTTTTGGAGATATGCGAATTTGGTGAAATCCTGACAGTCACCAATGGGAGCTTGGGAGGGGGTGCAACACAACCAGGTGCTGGGCATGCATCATCAGTCTAGGGCCATTCAGCCGTGCTGAACAGCGCGCCCCTCTTGCGTTTTTGTTTGCAAAAGCGCCTTCCTGGTCAGGATGGGAAGACCAACGCCAATGGGAGCCTGGGAGGGGGAAAAACACAGCTACGTGCTGGGCATGCATCCTCATGCTGAGGGGGCTGATTCTGGCAGCCCAGTCCTGATTTGCTCTCGCCATTGTGTTTCCCTCAAGGGGCCCAGAGTGCATCCAGGCTAATTTTCCTTGGTTTGAGGTAACTCGCCCCAGGAAGCCCTCATCATGGTGGCCTCCCACTATGAGGCTCCTCTTTGGGGAGGGGCCCTCCTCTAGTGGGGTAATGTAATGATTGAGATTCATTTTAATCATACATTTCATTTTGGATTCAGATTTTATTAATCTTAGTTTAATTGCTTTTAAAAATGTTTTTGTGTGGTTATCTCAGGCACTGGGTTGTGCCTTGAATGAGTTTTAGATTAGGCTTGTGTGAACCTAATCAATGACTCAGGTGAGGCCCCTGAGGGGCGGCCTTTATAAGATGTTCCCACCCATTCTGAAGTTCACTTCTTAATTCATACCAAAGCTTTCCATTCTTGAGGAGCATTGTCAGTTGCTCCACAGATGTGCTCTGGTTGGCGGCCTTTTTATGATTTAGAATAAAAATAAAGGTCACTTCAGGCTTGGCATACCTGTTGGTCTTTTTTGGAATCCATATTGAGGAGTTTTCACATGGTTGGATCGGACCAACCACTAATCAACCCTTGCAAACCAACTCATAGTAGGTGATGTTTGGCGCTGTTGGTGCCCCAAACCTCTCTCTACTCAGATAAGCTACTTTGGTTGCTTGTCAGTGCACCAAAGTGTTATTTATAAATTGCAGTCAGAAACTGGGGTTTTTAAAATCATGACACTAGGTGGACAATGTTGTAAAGGTAGCGTTCAGGACCCAGGGCAAGTTCTCCTGGTGGCAGCTGGGCCAAGGCATAGGTGTCCTGCATGGTAGATGGCATGGAAGAGGCGCTGGAGCAGCTGGAATGGGAAGCCATGGAGTAGATGCCATTTTAAATTGCTGGATAACATTGTTAAGGTTCTCATACTGAAATTTGTATTAAATCCGTTTACAGAAAGCAGGGAGAACTGGAATGTGACCCAGTATTCTTAAATACTCAGGCTTAATGGGTGGTACTTCATACTGCAAGGTACTAGTCCATCAAGCAACACTTCTTGACTGATCAGCAGATTTATCTTTAGGACTTCTAGTAAGCTCCATTATTCATGATATACATTTTCACTTAAAACAGCTCAGATATCACTGTAGTGAGCAACACTTTTTATCATAGTTACAGTTCTCTAGACTGCTGCTGAGGTTTGAAGGTGGTCTCAAAGCCAAAAATTCATGAAAAGTTATTGCACCTGGATTAAAACCTCAAAACTCAAGAAAAATAAAGTTTGGCCAAATGCTGAGCCAATTATGCTAGAGGAGGTCAAAAAAATGCAAGGAGGACTGAATACCAACTACTTTATTAAATTAGAATGTGTCAATATTTATAGGGTGCGTAGGGACACGGTACCTCAAGGATCTTCAAGGCCCCATCCGCTCATGATCTTTCATGGCCATATAGATTGACCGCCTGTGTGGCACCCTCAACGTACTTCATCGCCCCCATGACTGGAGAGGTGGAAACCTCACATCTTGTGATTCAGAAGTGGGGATGAGACTCCTGAAGTCATCTCCATTGATTTTTTGAACTGTGTGGATTCCAGATTGAATTTGGGATTGGTGCCATTGAGATAAGGATCCATTTAAATAGTCTTGAGAGTCAATTCACTGCAGCTCAATTTGGAAGTAGGGACTTTGATTTGTTTTTATCAAAAATCCTGACATCATTCATGCTGGTATTATATAATTAAGGGATCAGGTTATGGATCCCTTGCTAGGAGTGAACTTAATCTTGAATTACGGTTAGAATTTGAGACCTTCTTCAGATTCAATTTGATGTGCTGGTTATAACATCATTGCTGGTGTATTAGCACTGGTAGTGCGTTCACTTAATGTAGTTAATGTTCTGAGGGGTGGAAAACGTCATGTTTGCATGTTATCCACATCCTGTTTCAAGCAGTACAACTTGTCATTGTGGCTTTCCAGTTTGGTAAAAATTGTGTTTAACCTGTGTACAGTATCAATGTTCTGGTTCTTAAGAAATTTGATTACTTTTTCCATTGAGTCAAACCAGCTCTTTAGTCTTTTCTTACTCTTGTGATATTCTGAATTTTCTTAACATAATTGTTAAACGTTCTACATGATGCTTCAAATCATTGAGTTTCTTATACAAATCTCCAGATTGTATCTTCTATAAGTTCCTATCCATGGTACACTTCCATGCCATTGTCATAGAACTCTCAAAATCGCTTGAGGTGCCACCTTTAGTGAGCACCAGCTATTTCCTAAGTGTCCTTTTGCTCATGGAGTGCTGATTAAAAATATCAAGCCAATTACATTAACTTATTTAATTGTTCATAAGTGCATTACTAATATATTTTGAGAGGCTTGTGCTTGAGTATGTTGGACTTTTTTATTTTTCCAGGCATGCTAAATATTCTAAAGCCTTGGAATTATACATAACGGGGCTGTTACTAAGTGCACTGGAAACCTTTCAACCTGTTCTGAAAAAAGTAAGTCTAAGTCTTAACCTT
Source organism: Massospora cicadina (assembly GCA_022478985.1). NCBI lineage: Eukaryota > Fungi > Entomophthoromycota > Entomophthoromycetes > Entomophthorales > Entomophthoraceae > Massospora > Massospora cicadina. The sequence continues at coordinate 62,728 of JAKSZP010012003.1, forward strand.
TGACAATAGATATATTTATCTCATACTAGCACCAGATAAAGCGATAATAAAGAAAATTTTGTAAGTTTTATATTTTAGGAAAGTGGAAAGTATATAGTGATTTAGGGATTTAGGGTGCATAAAGTAGACTTAATTTTAAACAAATCAATTTTCATAATATTAATTTGCATTTGCAACTTAGTGTCAGTAATGCCAATCCATTTATTCTCTCTGATCTTCTAGTTTCTTCCAAAGATTATGGTAGACTCTTGCATGATTATAAATGTGTGGCTGCAGTTCTGAGCTCAACTGTGGCACCTACTGTTCTTTGTGACCCTTGTGGATCTTACAACTGAATGGATATTCTGGTCATTTCTAATCAATGATCAATTCTTGAAATTACTTTGCTTCCTGTTTTGGTAATATGACCTTAGCTCTGCTTTGTGCAAATGGGAAAACTCTTTAAGGGGGTTTTATATAATTTTTACGTCATTGGTGGAAGAATTTAAAGATATACTGGGGGTTCCTCAGAGGCGTTTCCTGTGATGTTGTATACATACTATTCTGGACATGTATATAAACTGGTGCATCATCTGATGTCATGATGACCAGCTGCCAAATTATTGTAGCTAATGAAGTAATTAAGAGCTTCATTATAAAGTATATTAGACTGTATTAAGCCTATAAATAAAGCTTTGGATTTACAAAACACTTTTATTGTTGGTTGAGGTGTTTTAAAGTTCGTCATTATCTGCAAGCTTTATTAATATGTGAATTATAGTAAAAATCCATTGTTTTGGGTTATTATCGGCAAACAACCCTAATAAAATTTATTACTGCACAGGTTCAGTTCTTATGCACATCATCCGCATTGTATAGTATATGATATTATTGGTTGATAATAGTATGATGACTATTATCCATAGTTAAGTAAAAAATTATTATATCTTAGCCCAATGCTTGGCCGTATTCCTGCATGAAATACTTGAGATGTCTTGATATAGGGATTTGTTCCCTCATTCTGTCCAACCCAAGTTTCTCTGAAATTCTCTGGTGACAGTATCTTTGGTCCAACACAAATTCAGCAGCAATACCCTTTTGTTTCTCTTTCTTCAATATATCCCCACTCAGATCTTCACTCTTTTCCCAAAATAGTCTCCCAATTATCGCACACAGCAATAATATTCTTGAGAAGAATAGAAAAAGTGAAAGCTGATAATAGTTTACTTTTAAAATATATACCAGATAAAAAACTATAGGACTGCATATCTGTAGTATTATCTAACTAACTAACTAACTAACTGTTTTACTATATAACTGTTTTTTATTCTGAGTGAATTCTAGGGAATTTATAGTGGGGATTAGTCGTCTAACCCTTGGTTGACACCTCTTTTATGAAACAGCAGCTGTTGCCATTAAATCACCCATCCTCATCTCGGCAGCAATGGTATTCCCCATCCTGGCTAGGATTCCATCATTGGACATCCTCAAGACCTAAATGAAAAGAGTTAGAAAACGTGTCCCTAACGTTTACCTCTCAATAGAAGTGAACCAACCACATTTGTATAGCGACCTGCTCAGGCAATCAAACTTACTACCCATTAAGGCAGGTCACAAACCAACTGATCAATTTGCTAGTTGCAGGTGGCATCACTCGCCTCACAACTTTCTACTCATTCCCAATCAGCTGGTGATGAAACCTGACCAATCCCAATTGGTACACCTGATATTTAATCACTATCAGATTCTCCTATTCCATTGGTAACTCCACCTGGAGAGATCTAAAGTATTCATCTGGATTGATCCCTGATGGATACAACCAGGCGAATATCCCAAAATACCCAGAACATAGTTACTCCAAAATTAAATTCACTGATTTCTGATTCACCTCACATTAGGGAATTATCCCTTAGTGAGTCCTGGTAATCTAGCAGACTGGGAATATGGGCAAAAATCCCAACTACATCTGCCCCTCTTGCCTATATTTCCAGTGAGAAAAGGACCTGGCCATGAGAACACCGCTTCAGACACTTGGTTGAATACTTCATTAACTCAAGTGGAGTATAATCATCAATACTTAATTCTGCTCAGGATGACCTTTGGCATGTGGCTCTCTTGCACTTCCTCCTTGCTACTGCCTACTCAGAGCGTGGTGCCCATGATCTACTGTAGTGCTGGGCTTATTGATTTACTCATGAGGATATGAGTCCCAGGATCCAGTTCCCCCTATCAGGGCATATGACCCACTGTCATATTCTGGATTCTTGGTCTGGCGTCCTTGAATTCCTGATTTTTTTCCTAATCCTAGACAAGAGACTCTTGCTGTCAATGTTTGTTTCACAGCTTAATTAACAATACTTATTTATGTTTGCCTTGTTATTTCTCTAAGAACCTCATGGCTCAAGTCATTCCTAATTCTTCTCTTGGAGAGCTTATCCCATTAATTTTGAGATTAATCTCTCCAAAATTGGAGCTTAATGGATTAAATATAGTGCATAATGTTGGCTTTCATATAAGCCTGACATCCCCCTTCTCATCCAGCTCATATGTCAAATTCTGAGTCACGGTACCAGCAGCTTCTAAAACAGTTTGTCTGATCAAGATCTTTGGCTCTTCCAGCAGATGAGTTGGGATGCGTGACAGAACTTTTTCCATGGTTCTTCCAGGACTCATACGCTTAGTCTGGCGCCAGCAGCTACTTCTTCCATTAAATTATCATTAACGGTAACCAATCTCTCCAGAACTAGGCTTGCAATCATTTTGAACAACTCTCAACTTATTGTTCCTCTGTCGTTGATTCAAGAGTTGGATTTTGAAACTCTCTTGGATTTGGCTCCTTTTTCAGATGTACTGACCATCATCGTGGATGCTTCTGAGATTATGCCTTTCACTCTTGATCGCTCTTTTCTTGCCAGGTTGAACTTGCTTCCTGAGTTCCTCTTCTGACTTGGACAATATTACAAACCCGCTGTTTTGAATACCAAGCTCACTATTGGTAACAGTATTCACTTTGAGCTCCCCTACGCTGAACTACAGGCTCAAGTCACTGAGGATTTATCTTTAGTGCTTAATCCCTCCAATCTTGAGAACATTCTAGATTGATATATCACCACTTATGCTCTTTGCTTTGCCAGCCAAGTTCTTCAAAGTTGGTCCACGAAGCTTCCAGCCTCTCCTGGGTTTCACCATTCCTTCAGCTTCAGCTTCTGAGAAGCCCATAGTCTTTGCTTACAGGATGCCATTTGCTCCCCACATGACTATCTCATCTACGGCGCTTCCCACTGGTATCTTCCACTGATGGCTTTGGTAGGGGGCATGAATCAGCAACCACCGTCAAGCATCCCTTGTTTGCTGCCAGCCCATATGTATGGTGTTCTTGACAAAGCCCGTCGTCAGGCGCTCAAGACTAATCTTCCAGCTCTGGTACCATATTGGGATTACTCAGGGTTATCCGTCGCCTGCCTCTTTCTATACTGTTGCTTTCCTCCCCAATCCAGGGTTTTGCGATTGGCTTCTTCTGACATTTCAATTTCCCTTCCCCTAGTCGCTTTCTCACAGGAATCTGCATCTGCTCAAAGAACTTGGTTTTGTGTAGGTCTAGCCCTCACTAGCATCCAATCTCACATCAATTTTGATGAGCTATTCATTCCTACTGTGATCCATCCTCCCTCCTCAATAGATGACAGGCGGAATCATCCCCATATTGAGGACAATTAATAATAATAAGAATTATAAAACTATATTGGATATTCTATGCAGTTTATAATCTTTTTTCCAATATATTTCATTAATCTTTTATTTTAATTCTTCATTTTTCCATGGGACTTGACCTTATTTCAGTTCAGCGGTCCATCTTTCTTTATTTTTCCCCCAAATCGGGTCCTGGGTACTTATACCTACCAGTTTTCTATGGTTCAGAGGTCCTACTTTGGACTTAACCATATAGATTGATTCAGAGGTCCTTTTTCAGACTTGACTTAATCATCAAGACATGAACAACTTAATGGTTCATCAGTCCTTTGAGAAACTCTTTTGTTTTCCCATCAATCCATCGCTTCAAATATTTAGCATGGACTTGATTTACAACTCTTCCATACAAGAGATTCTTGATGGAATAGGCTTCAGTCGTCATCTTGGCAATAATCTCAAACGGACCCAATCACAATGCACCTAGTTTGTTTCTTCTTCTGAAACCATATTTATTGCAATAGGCTACTCTTTTGCCTATTCAATATTCTGAGAAGGCTAGTCGGTTCTTATTGTCTGTCAAATTCACTTGTATCCTTTTCTTCAACGTAGTATCAAATGTTTGTGATTGCATATTGATTAGGATATTTGTCAGTCAGTTCAAGTACTGTTTGGCACTTATCCACAATTTTGGTTCTACCAGCAATAAAATTTGTGGCAACGCAGCCTTCCTCCCATATAAAAACTTAACCAGTGTTTTTCACATTACAATATGGTGACTGATATTGTAGGCAAACGTCACCAAACTCAGTTACATCCCCATGGGGAAGTTCTTCCTGCAGCCAGCTTTCTCAGCGTCATGGCCAGCGTTACATTCACTCATTCTACCAGTCTGTTCGTCTTTGGCCAGTATAGGTAAAGACATGACTCCTCTTATCCCCATTATCTCATTCAATTGCGGGATCACATAAGATGTGAAGTTTGTCCCAATATTGCTAAGCAGGACCTGCGGACATCTGTGTTAATATACTACTTGATCCAGGATGAACTTTGCGGTGCTGGTAGCATCTAATTTTGCCAGGGCCTTCATCTCGACCCATCTCATCAGATAATTGATGGTAATTATTATGTACTTGGCTCCCCCTGTGCTCATCGCCAGTGGTCTCATTACGTCAATGGACACCATATGCCAAGCAAACCCAGGGTAGACCAGTCATTATCCATTTGTAATTTTATGTGGCTTGTGCAGCTGGCACTCCACGCAATAAGCTAAATAGTCGGTGACATTGTAGCTGATTGACTCCCAGTAGTACTGGTAAATATGATTGGTTGTTTTTCTCAGGCCTCCATGCCCAACAACCTTATGAGCGGCTTGAACAATAGCTGCTCTTTCCAATAACTTTGGGATTAATAACCGCTTCCAATCAATTGTCTTAAACACTTGCCCATCCATGGTCTCAGTGTTTTCCATCACTTTCTGAAGTACACCTTGGATTTCTCGGGGCTTATTCCTGATTTCTCCATCAACCATTCTCTGGAATAGCTCATCCGCCTGTGGGTATACCATCTGGACCATTGGTAACCATGATAAGCCATCCACATTCTGGTGAGAAGCCCCCGCTTGGTGGACAATCTTGTAATTGTAAGCCAGTAGCTTAAGTGCCCATCAGGCCAGTCATCCTTCTGGTTCTCACAAATTGTGCAGTCAACGCAACAAGGAGTGGTCCATCACCACTTTAAAGTGCATTCCATAGATATACACCTGAAACTGCTTACAGGCATAATTGACCGCAAGGCATTCACGCTCAGTTACACTGTAGTTCCTCTCAGTGGCTGAGAATGTCTGGCTCACATATGCCACCAGATGTTCATCCCCAAGTTCATCTACTTGGCTTAGTATGGCGCTGATTACCATCAACAAAGCATCAGTTTGTATTATAACTCTCAATAAAAATTTGGATATTTCTCAAATTGGAGAATCTATTAGGTACCAGCGTAGCTTGTCAAAGAATTCCTGCGCTTCTCCAATCCATAAAAGTCCCTTTTTTGGATCCTTCAACAGATGGAATAAGGGCTCGGCTATTTGGGCAAAGTCCCAAATAAATCTTCTGTAGTATCCAACCATCCCATGGAACACTTGGTTGTCTTGGACACGCTTTGGTACAGCCATCTATTCTATGGCTTCTATCTTCTGGGCTTGCAGCTGCAATCCACTAGAGTTGATCAAGAATCCCAGACATTCCAACTCTTTTTCTGATGAAGTGACACTTCCTTAGCTTAATCTTCAGGTTAGCTGCAGACAGCCGCTTGAATACTTCTTCCAAGTGGTGTAGGTGATCAGTAAACGTCCTACTGAACACATTGATATCATCCAAGTACACCAGGACACACGACAACTTCAAGTCACTCAGTATAGCGTCCATGGCCCTCTGGAACGTTGCAGGCGCATTACACAGACCCTGGGACATTTGTCAGTTGGTATAGCCCCTACGCAGTAATAATCGTGCATCTTTTTTTAGTACTAGATGGAATAATTGTGCATCTTTATTGGTCTTATTTTGGCAAGTCAATTTGACAATATCCCAAGATCAGATCCTCGCAGAGAAATACTTCGCTACTCCTAATTGATCTAGTGCATTGTCAATTCTTGGTAGGGGATATGAATCCTTCTTCTTAATCTTATTCAGCTTTCAGTAGTCAATCACTACCCAGTTAGAGCCATCCTTTTTCTTCCCAATTAGAATCAGACTTGCCCAGGGACTTGATAATGGAACTAGAAGCCCCTACTTCACTAGTTTGCTGATTTCATCTTCCACTACCGCTTTAGCCACTTTCTATTGTTGGATTGGTCTCATCCTGATTGGCAAATTTTCCCATGTTTCAACTTTGTGGATCACATTTCTCATGCATCCCAAATCGTGGTCATCCTGAGAAAATACTTCCTAATACTTTTTGAATAATTTAAGCACCTCTTCTTTCTGCCTTCCAACAGATCAGCGAGTTGCTCTCAATCAACCAATAGGTTGATACTCTCGGTTACCCCAGCCAGTAATCCCATCTCATTGAGAGTCCCAAAATCATGGAATCTCCTCAATTCGTCCGTTGGGATCAGAAAAACAAATGTGATGATTGGATTATTCCTGATCTTCATTGGTTTCAACTTAAATTCGCCAGGAGAACTCAAATTTCTCCATGGCCCAGTATTATTATCCCAGGAGCCACCCAAGGCTCTACGCTGGACTTCTTCCAGAGGCTTTCAACCTCCCCATACAACAACTCAGGTATCTCTAATGCCAACCCCATGTCAACTATCATCTGCAATCCTGGTGGTATGGTCTTCTCATTCTTGATCCTCAGTGGAAGTCCCTTGTTCTCTAGGACTTTCATCGGCATTTCTCATCACTTCCAACCAACTAATTGGTATCAAATTGGATCAATGCTGTCATTGTATATTAAAGTGATGAAGTTGTTTCTCCTACTCAGTTGAGCTTCACCATCCTTCTGATATACAAATAATAACATCTGACACAATATGTATAAAGTATTATCCTTGAAATTACATCTAACTCTGTACTTGCATAGAGATTCCATCCAGAATGTCATAGTTTTGGTTGGCCAGAACTATTGGTGGCGCAGATACCACCACCAACCCGAATCATAGTGGCAAAGTGCTATATGCTCCACAGAGATGGTGGTATTCAGCCCAGCTGTCCCATACTCCTTTTTATGTTCCAAGTCCATAGAGATCTTCATCCTCTTTACCAGCTTGGTTGAGAAAATGTTGATGGGCGCTCCGCTGTTGACAATCACCCTCACCCACACTTGATTCACATGTATGTCTACATACATACACTCATAGTATTGCAATATAGTGTTTACTGAGTGTATAGCAGCATTATTAGCTGAATCAATGGTGTGAATAATTTGCACTAATAAATCAGGAAACGTTTATTTTATTGCGCTGAGGGGGATCAATAGATTGGCCTCATCCAATTGGACTTCAAACAATTCTTCAGGATTCTCAGCAGTTTGAATCTTGTCCACCAGTTGTTGGGTATACAGCCGTGCAACTTCCTTGATTATCTAGGGGTCAATTCCCTTCACCTTAGATCTGGTCACTGCATTTACGTCTAAATTGACCACTTGATACAGTTGATCCTGTACATCTTAGTCCACAAATAGATCACTGATAACAATTTCCTTGGTCATGATGTTGGGAGAAACAGGCTTCTCCACAGATCTAGACTGTTCCCTATCTAGGCCACGGGCCCTTTTTCTGATTCCTTGGTGGCAGCTGACTCTTTCGTCTGGACCACGTTGATTTGATCCTTCAGCTTCTTGTAGTGCACGGCGAAATGTCCTTTCCCACCATATTGGTAGCAGACCTTTTCCTTATAATTAATCAACTTAATTATTGGGGCTTATTTCCTGGCACAGTTCAGTTATTCATCTCTTTAGCACCTTCGTTCCCCTTCATGGGATTCAAATTGTGCAGAAATTGAATTTGAAACTTCTGTTTGAGGCATCAAAGGTTGCTCCCAAAATTTTCACATTATCTACCATTTGAGAGGTAGTTATTTCTGTTGTGAACATGGAAGACATCATGTGAGGCAAATTGCAATAGGGCCAAAAGCCACTTGTAAGGCGATTCTGGCATTAAAGTCATCCAGTACCTTCACTCCAACCAGGATTTGAGACTCCTGGTAGAACCAATCCTTAAAGCTTGCTAAAGACTTGTCTTTCTGGAACTAGATTTCCATAAACTCCTGTTTGCACTTCAACATATGAGTTGGACTCTCAAATTCCTTCATGATGGCCACCTTTGCCTTCGTATATGACCAGCTGTCCCCCTTCAGGTGGGGTAACAATAAGTTCTAAAAGTCGGTATCTAGGCAATTCATGACCTTCAACGCCTTTTGACAATCCCCTAGCCATACATGGTCATATTGAACAGTCAGAAAAATGCTGGGGCGTTATCCCAATGGAATGTTGGCAATTTTTACATTGCCTTAAATTCCTATGAGTTATCTCTAGCTGATTTTTCTAGGTTCAGCCACTTGGATCACTTGAGAAGTGACTTTAGGCATCATCTCTGAAATGGCAGCAAAAGCGGATGCATGTTCCTTGGGGTATTCAACTTCCCAATTATCATATGAGGACTTCTTTCTTTGGCATCAATTGCCACAAATGGCTCACAATCGCATTTGTGAGTTTTAAGTTCCTCAACCTGTTTGATCAGTCGCTCTATATCAGTGATGAAATCTATCAAATGAACGCAATCTGCTTCTCGCTCTGTTTTCAGATATAAGACCTCTCAAACTTGGCCCCCTTCTTTCCTCTTTAACGAAGTTACTTTCATAAGTAACTCATTCCCATAACTTGCAACATTATTTATCCCTTCCTCCATCTTGGAGACTCATTCTTCCAAGGTTGCGAATTCCCAATGATCTTTTGAGTTTAGGGCATTCTGATCATGGTGGCTAACTCCATCCATAATTTTTGTAACTCATCTTTATATGACATCCTTATAAGTTCTTCAACTCAACTACACCCCTGTAGTGAGCATTAAATTTTATAAATCTATTGTTTTGGGTTATTATCAGTAAACAACCCCAATAAACTTATTACTGCACAGGTTCAGTTCTTGTGCACTTTGTCCACGTTATATGATATATGATATTAATGGTTTATAATAGTATGATGACTATTATCCGTAGTTGAGTGGAATTATTATATCTGGCCCAACGCTAGGCCAGTATTCTCGCTTGAAATACTTGAGATGTCTTGATATAGGGATTTGTTCCCTCATTCTGTTCAACCCAAGCTTCTCTGAAATTCTCTGGTGACAGTATCTTTGGTCCAACACAAACTCAGCAGCAATACCCTTTTGTTTCTCCTTCTTCTCTAGATCCCCGCTCAGATCTTTACTCTTTTCCCAAAAGAGTCTCCCAATTATTGCACACAGCAATAATATCCTTGAGAAGAATAGAACATTTGAAAACTGATAATAGTTTACTCTTAAATATATAACAGATGAAAAACTATAGAACTGCATATCTGTAGTATTATCTAACTAACTAACTAACTGTTTTACTATTTAGATGTTTTTATTCTGAGTGAATTCTAGGGAATTTATAGTGGGGATTCAGACATCTAACCCTCAGTTGACACCTCTTCAATGAAACGGCAGCTGTTGCCATTGAATCATCCATCCTCATCTCAGCAGCAATGGTTTTCCCCATCCTGGCTAGGATTCCGTTGTTGGACATCCTCAAGACCCAAATAGAAAGAGTCAGAAAATGTGTCCCTAACGTTTTCCTCTTAATCCAAGCAAACCAACCACATTTGGCTAGTGACCTGCTTAGGTAATGGGACTTATTACCCATTAAGGTAGGTCACAAACCAATTGATCAATTTGCTAGTTGCAGGCGGCATCACTTGCCTGCAACTTACTACTCAATCCCAATCAGTTGGTGATGAAACCTGACTGATCCCAATCGGTACACCTGATATTTAATCACTATCAGATGCCCCTATTCCAATGGCAACTCCACCTGATGAGATCTTAAGTATTCATCTAGATCAATCCCCAACAGATACAACCAGGCGAATATCCCAAAATCCCCAATCATAGTTACTCTGAAATTAGGGTCCACCAATTTCCAACTCACCTCGCATTAAGGAATTATCCCCTAGCAATTCCTGGTAATCTATCAGGCTGTGAATTTGGGTAAAAACCCCAACAATTATTAATATACTGGGAGTTTCTAAAGGGGTTTTTCAGAGAAAAAGGATCAAAACCTATATATATGAGTTTTTTCCAACATGCATTCACAAACAGGCTTGAGATTCTATAATGAAATTTAAGAAAGAAACCCAGAAGATCATAGAGAATAGTGATTTAAACTCTGCTGACCTGAAACCACGTTCAAATTCAAAAGTGCCATATGAGAAGAATTTGACTGAATACACCAAGTCCTACTATAAGCACCATAAATCCCTTAAGCACTATATATAATTTCCAAATTCTATATACTTTTTCACAAAATCTGTCTTTATTGTTATTTTTTGGTGCTAATAACACCAAATATAGAATTTTATCTAAATCCCAAAATTAACCCTATTACTATCAAAAGAGGTTGTGTGGAGTTAAACTATGCTTAGGAACAGCCCCTCAATATGTGTTATTCCAAGGCTTCAGAACAATTGATACAAATATAAACCATTAATTATAGTCTCACATACCCAAGAAACAGAATTTTCAATTGAATGGGGATGCACTCTATATACAAATAGATAAACTTATTTTTAAGTGGCTTTAACCTTTCAATCTTCCCTGAGCAAGCGGAAAACTTATTCAATGGATGGTGCTTACTACAGGGGGCACCTCAAGCAATTGTGGGGAGTTCTATGATGATACCATGCAAGTGTACCATGAAGAGGAACTCATAAAAGTCATTAATTTTAGAGACTATTCACAAGATCATTAATAATTTTAAATTATCAAGTAGACATTTAGCAAATAAGCTAGAAAGAGTCAGACCACCATCAGAGCAAGAAAGTACTAAAGATATATTCTTGGATCAAGTAAATTAGAAAAATAGATTTCCTAGAGAATGAAAAAATGAAACCATTAAATCCCAAACTCAGTTTTTTACCTCAAGATGTAAAACCAAAAAACCAGTTGGATTGCTTAAATAGGATGTGGCAATAAGCAAGCGAGTGCCTTCCACTCTTCAGGCTGCTACCTACTTTAGGGAGAAAGCACTACTAGTACCAACACACAAGCGATGGTTATACATCCTGTCTGGAAAATTATAAATGAAGATGGATCTCAATTTCTACCTGTTCTTCAATACTAGATTTACTTTTGGCAAGGAACTATAGACAGCTTTCTTCAAATACATAATGATAGCATTGACAAAGCCAGCGAAAAAAAGCTCATCATTTATAGTAATGTATGATTTTAGATGCACTGAGATGCTTAAAGCCAAACTTTGACCCACAACATTTAAGCTAACGTCAAGAGATTATTATTGCTAAGTTTTAAAGCGCAAAAGAGTTCAAAATATGAAGCAAGAGTTCCAAACCATTTCAATGGGAAAGTCTGAGTGAATTTTGGGCTTTGCAAACTGGTAATACCTCAAGGACCAACAGTTTTAGATAAGTTAGCCTTAAATCTAGTTACCACAAAGACTTTATTGCATAGTTTTCTTGAATCACATCCAAACTCCTGAAGCACATGACTTTTGCCATTAGACCCACTAAATCCCTGAGTGCCATTAAGGAGGCCTTAATTGATAAAAATTTACCTACATGATGGAGTCAAGACATCAGGACCATCAGCAACGCCACCATGATCAAAAGTCTGTTTAAGTTGCTCAGAGCCATGAGGATAAGCCTAAGGAGAAGTCTTACTGACAAGTCAAGCACAAGTACCTAAATTCCGCCAAGCAAACTAAAAACTATTTGTAATAATGGCACTTCTAGAAAAAGTTTTCTAAGCTAAAAGAAGATAAAAAGGAGGACCTAAAGAGGTGGTCGCAGGATCAATCAATTGGTTTACACACCACACTAACAAAATTGATGAAAAGTCACATGGCTTGAGGGTTGTTTCAAGTAAAAACGTCATCAGAGACCAAAGCGAAGTGGTTATGCTCTCCTACTTCAGACCTAAGAGAACAAAGTTTGATCTCACAGATCAGTCTTACTTAGCTCAACCCTCCAAGCCACTCAGTTTGTAACTTTTATTGGATGGTCAGAATATCATGTAAAATACATTCAAGAAGATTATGATTATATTCCACTAGTCACCAAGATTTGCAAGGAGTTTTTGGCTTCTTAAAGGTAAAAGATTATTTAATCAAACAGTTGGTGCAATCCTTACCGTGGGCATAACTATTGGCAAGAGCATTAAAAAGTAGAAGTCACCATACACAATGTCAAAGTGTTAGCAGTACTAGATATTGGCGCTACAGTTTATGTCAAGACTTCCAAGCTTATGTAGATAATGAATTTACCCCGGACATTGATGTTCAGGCCAAGTTTAGAACTACTGGTCCTGAGTCAACTAAAGTATTAGAAAATATAAGATGTTATTCTTTAGATTAGGACGCATTGCTTTGTCTGCTCTGCTGTGATACTTGAGAATAACCACTAAACTTTCTTCATATAAATGCAGCTTTAAGTTGATTTGGAGGAATTTTGACTTTAACCTGAGTTAATTCAGTATGCTAAACACAAGATGCTGCTTGTGTTTTAAGATGAGGAAAAGAAGAAGGTAAGAAGTAAGAATGCCTAATTAAAATGATAGATTCTATTTTCCTAGTCAGCTATAAATGAAGATTGAAGGATTGAATCAGCTATCACTAACAAAAGAAGAAGAGTCTGGTTTGCCCATGTATGCCACAGAAGAGTTGGACTCACTGTCTGGAGAACAGAAGTTTATATTGGTGAACATCAGTATCAATAACAGGACAAAATTGTTGAGATTTACTTCCCCAAAGGATTTAGAGATAAAAACCTAGAAATGACTGGATTCTATGATTTAACATACCAAGGAGAAATCAAAGTCCTCCAATTAAAAATTGTTAAGCTCCCTGTTAAACTCAAGGAGGGTTAAACATTTCCAAAGCGAAGAGTTACTGCTTTACCAATGTTGATTTGTTCATGTCATCACCGTCATTGAAGAGATTCTGATTCAAGAGCTAACTACACAAGAAGAATGTGAACTTATTGCACCTTTACATCACTTTTCAAATATTTAATTAAAGACTGAATGATTATGATCTTTGCAATGGAAAAGTTCACAACTTTTACACTGGATGTGCCATAACCTTCCAATCAAAGCCTTACTGCCAATCCAAGAGTGAGGAAAAAGTCATTTTGAAAATGTAACAACAACTTAAGGATGCAGACTTGGTATGCCCTCTAAGAATCTTTGGACGTCACCCCTTCTACTAGTATGGAAGAAAGTCAGGATCTACTAAATATTCATAGATTACAGAAAACAAAAAATCCTGATTTATAAAGATCCATACCCTTTAATGTGCATCAATGTACCCTGATTAAACATGAAGGATCGCACTACTTCTCAGCAATGGACTTGGCAAGGGATACTAGCATATTGAGCTGTCTTCATAAGACTAGGAGAAGTGTGCTCTGATAATCAGCTAAATACTGTATGAACCAACAATTATACCACGGGGCTTATGTAACTCCATGGCTTATTTCTGGAAGTTATTGATCATTATTCTGAGCTTTGAAGATGTCAAGTGTGCTTATCTACTCAGATTACACCACAGTGTCCATCAGGACATTCAAGGATCATCTGGCTCACCTGAGAGGTTTTCAACCACCTGAGAAAGAACAACCTCAGGCCTAAGAGAAGAAAGTGCTCTTTATAAAGAGTCAGTTAAAATTCCATGGCCATTAAGTGAATCAAAGAGGAATCAATTCCCAAAAATTAAGGTTGAAGCTATTACCAGGATGGGTTTCCATAAGTTCATGCGAGATTCCAGGTGTTCTTAGGAAAGTTAGATACTACTGCCAATTTGTGCCAAATTTGCGGACGTTGCCAAGCCATTCACACACTTTATCAACTAATGAAGACTGTTCATTTGAAAACAAGAGCAAGAAGATCCTTTAACCAGCTCAAGAAGATAATGATGGAAGCCCTGATCTAGATTACCTGGAATTTGTTAAGACCTTATTATATTTTCTCCAAATCCAGCAATATAGGTATTAGTGCCATCTTAGAACAATAGGACTAAGAAGGAGTAGATCATCCTTATAGAGTTCTACTTAAAGAAAACTTACTAAATCAGAGTGCAGTTGCACTGTCTGAGTAAAAAGTGGAGACAGTGATCAGAGTATGCCACTTCAGACCTACATATAAGGCTTACATCTTAAATGATCACGGATCACGCTCTCACTTAGATGGTTGACAAATGTGAAAGATCCAGACAATAGACTTGCAAGTTGTTCTTTTAAGTTGAAATGTTTTGACTTTGAGATCCTGCACCAGGAAGGATAGAAGCACCTGAATGAAAATGGATTGTCGCAATTAGCTGTTTTCCACTTGCAAGCCCATGATAGCAATAAGATCTATAGACTTATATGAAGACCAGAGTAGGAACGTGAAGAAGAAAACAATGATGTAAAAAAGTTACTGAAGAGCTGTTCAAGAGTGGCGAGGATATAGATGGACAGTTGGAGAAACAATTGCAGAAGAAATGGATACCATATGTGAAGCCAAGAAAATAAATAGCAATTAGTATTGAAGGACACCGTCAGGTAGGCTATAGAAGGCTACAAAAACATACCAGCATCTTAAGGAGAGATTGTACTATGAGGCAATGTTAAATGATATTAATCATTCTTTAAGCTCTGTTTTGAATGCACCCAGTAAAGCCCACTCTCAAAGAAATTCAATTTTCAGACTGTTCCCCAAGTGCACCCTTTCACAACATCCCCATTAGTGTTATTGGACCATTCCTAAAGATATCCAAAGAGAGTTTTTTATCATTGGTGAAATAAATTAATATACCAAGTTGAAAGAAACAATCACAATCTTACTTTTACCTCTAAATTTACCAGATTTTCTTTCTTGTAACAATCACTTTAGTTACTATGATTTGATTCGAACAGCAAATTTGGATAATCACACACAGGGAAGATGGGCGACTTTAATAACAAAAATAATACAACATGGGTGAGCGTCGCGGCAAGCGGTGCGCTTAATGGTGCAACTAAGGGCAAGGAACGCCCTGGAGGGGGACCAGGAACCCAATCTGCAAAGAAATCGCAAAATCAGACACCATCTGGGTTTATGGTATTTACTGTGAAGCACGCGCAATACATGTACATTCAATTCAACCAACCTTTGTCAAAGGTGGAACATGGGATCAGACTCTTCCTTGGGGATGAGTCACCAACCCTGTGGGAGAAAACATGTGAGGCACAGCCCTCACTTTTCCCTCACGCGGTGTACGTAGCCACCAACAACATGGGCTGCAGCTGGATTGATATTGGTTTTAAAACAGCTAATGAAGCTGATGCTGCAGCAAAATCTGCGTGGAAATTGCCCTCCCTGAGGGCAAAAAAATTGTGCGCACCACGCGCACCAGATGGAACAAAGTAAAAACTTTGTTCATCTCCTTTGACTCGCTCCCCACCAACCTTCCTCATAAGGTAATTGAGGAGGAGCTCCGCAAAGGTCTTGTGGCCTACGGAGAAATCCAACAACTTTAATTACAGCAATTTCGCTTAATGCCCGACCTGTGCATGTGCAAAGCTATCGCTGTAATCAACCCCTTCCCAGAAGTGGAAGAGGATTTATCCAGAATTCCCCGCGCAGCAGAATTTCACTTTGCAGATGGGGGCCAGTCAGCTGCATTCCGAGTTACACTGGAACGCGCACCACCCATTTGCAACCACTGTGGCTCACTGGGCCACAAGGAACATGCATGCCTTGTAAAAGAGGGCTTAATGGAAAATGATTTTTGTGAAGAAGCTATGGATGAAGATAATGAAAACTTCATCAAAATGACTGATGGCCACCACCCATTCCG
Organism: Massospora cicadina; assembly: GCA_022478985.1. Lineage (NCBI taxonomy): Eukaryota > Fungi > Entomophthoromycota > Entomophthoromycetes > Entomophthorales > Entomophthoraceae > Massospora > Massospora cicadina. Next base: position 78,966 of record JAKSZP010012003.1, read on the forward strand.
CTGGGGTGAAGATGGACTATACTCCATCATGGACCCAGTTACAAGTAAACAGCGTAAAGCAGCACAAAAAGCCCGCAAGAGAGCAGCGGCTGAAGCGGCGGCACATGCAGAATCTGCCATTAACCACGGACAAATTCAGGAGGATATTTCAGATATTCACCAAACCAACCAATCAGAACAATATGCCCAGGTCAAAAATTTTCACAGTAACCAGACTGAGCCACAAAGCGTCATCAGTCATGCACATACTGAGGAACAATGCAACCGCAATTTGGGTGAAAATGCGGTGCACAATGCAACAAAGTTAAACCTCAAAAATATAAATACAATCAACAACCCGCATCAAATCAACATGAGACCTGTGCAGGAAAAGTTGATGCAAATGCAAAAAACTGCAATTCCCTTGAATCATTGGGTCAGATCAAGGGAACCAACAATGGCAGTGAAAGAGTTGGAGTACAGACGTGGAGCATGGCCAAAATGAGCCATGGTGGGATAGGACCAGAGGGTCCTCCCAACCGCTCCTGAGGCGCCACAGGCACCTCAGTGTCAATAGGGACATTAAATATCGCGGGAGCCAGGGCTCATACGTCCCAAGCCAAAAAAGCTGGCATTCCTGCAAAAACCTCTTGTAGACATCTTGGCCATCCAAGAAACCCACTGCCTACAAGGGAAGAAGAATCCTGGTCAACCAAGGTCGCACCATCACAATCAGTATGGACATCTCACTGTGGGGTGATAGTCCAAAACAACAAAAAATTTAAAATTACAAATTCATCATCACACTTGCACGGTTGAGTCCTGGTAGCAACAATCACATGCCAAGATGAAATAATTTCGTTAGCATGTATCTATGCACCGTGCACTGCAACTGAGAGAAAAAAAATTTTGAAAAAAATTTTTACCCTCACCCTCCCACCAGATATCATCATGTTAGGCGATTTCAACTGCTGGGATAATCCCAATACAGATCGATGGCCTAATCCCAGGGGATACCCACCTGGACACATTGAATATCGCACAATGAAGGCATCTCTTGGCTTACAGGATGCTCTTCCTCCCAATTCACCATCATTCCCCCATATGACAAGACCCAACATATGTGAGGGACTGCTCATATTAATGAGTCGTATTGACCACATCCTCATCCCACAATCCCACCACTCAAGAATCTCTAAATTTACAACAAAAAAGATTAATTTTTCTGATCACCGATTAGTTATGGTGCAATTAGCGCCAACCCAATCCCACACACAGGTGTCACCTTGGAGAAAGCTTCACCCAGAAAATATAAGATTGCCTGAGATATCTGACTGGGTTGAAAACAAGGCTACAAACCCAGAATTCACAGCCCCATTCACTTTGGATCCCATCGGAACATGGAAAATTTCAAAAAAGATTTAATCAACAAAACCTGACATATTGCTATACACAAGTAACTGCAAGCACAGCCACAATCAAGCGTACCTTGGCAGAACTAGACCACCTGGAAATAAATACTCTGAGATCTGGCTATATCCCTAATTGGGGATGCAAATGGGCAGAAATTTCAGCCTGACTTAACAATCTCATCTTTGAACACCAACACAGAATCAAAGTATTGAACAAAGGTAAGTTCATAAAGGAAGGTGAAACCTGTTCAACATACTTTTTCCGCCAATTCCACTCCCATGAAAACCAGCCCATGTGTACACAGGTCCGCAAGACCAACAGCACTGTGGCAACTGACCCTGAGGAGGTCAAGGCGGAAGTACACCGCACACCAAATTATATCGCGATATGCCAACAGATCCACAAAAAATTAAAGAATTTATTCAAACTGCCAAGATACAAAGTACACCACCAAATTACAATATACTATCCCTTATCACACGGGAGGAGCTTTGGGAAACAATTCGCGGTGCACCACGTAGGAAATGCCCAGGGCCTGATGGGATACCCTACGAATTTTACAAAAAATATTTTCAACAAATCGCCCCCCTCCTATTGGCGTCAATGAACCAGAGTTTGTTGGAAACACGCCTATTACCAGGAGGCCATGAACCCTACGTTATAACATTATATAAAAAGGGTGACAAGTTGGACCTGGCTAACTGGCGCCCAATTGCACTCTAACACTGACACAAAAATTCTAACAAAAATTCTAGCAGCTAGATTAGGCGCAATTGCATCTGACGTCCTATCACCCAACCAGTTTGGGTTTATACCAGGGAGTTCAATATGGAACAGCATTCACCCTGTTGCAAATATTTGCCAATCCAAAGCAACTGGTGCCCTGGTCTTCTTGGATCAGGAAAAGGCGTATGACCGTGTTAGCTGGCCATACCTAAAAGAATGTCTACATGCCTTCAAAATCCCACCAAGATTCATAAAATGGGCGATGCTCCTAACAGAATCTGCAACCATGGCTGTATGCGGCCCTGGATTCCTAACAAACAAGATTAAACCACACAGAGGGCTCAAACAAGGGAAACCCCTCAGCCCACTGCTATACAATTTCAGCTTTGACCCGCTCCTCCAAGTAACTGACTCACGTCTCATGGGGATAACCGCACAAGGACAACCAACAGTCAAGATACTGGCCTTTGCAGATGACTGCGTAGCAGGTATAGCAAATAATGAAGATGCCCGACAGCTGGAACACACTCTAGAGGAATACTCCAAGGTGAGCAATGCATCGCTCAACAAAAGGAAGACAGAAATCATCCTCTTAGGCAAATATACAAACAATTGGGCCACAACATCAAAACCTCACACCAACACTCGAAGAAAAACCCAATTATATTACCCTTTGCAACACCTCCTACCACCACTCCTGTCCAACATCTTGGAATCTGGCTAGAATCAGGGGGATATGCTAATGAGACAATGGAAAGTAACCTGTTACAACGGGTATCCAAACGCGTCGCCTCCCTCAAGGGAAGAACCCCAGGATTAACAGGACGAGTTACAGTTGCTAACTCGCTCATCATCCCAATACTGTGGTACCAGGCCCATGCAATAGCCTTCTCACCTACCTTTATAACCTCAATTCGCGCGCTTATCCAGGGCTGGCTGTGGCCTGGCTCTCACCCTCCTATACGGATGGAAACACTATTTGGCCCACGCTCAAGTGGAGGCATGGGACTAATAGATTTTGAGAGCCATGCCAATCACATCCTAGGTACCTGGATAAAGGAAATCCTTGCTCCAGACCTCCCACAACAACATTAGTCCAGAGCAGCAAGGACTAACTTTGCACAGGCGCTCAAATTAACCAGCCCACATAGTCCACCCAGACTACTTTCATACCTTGCCAAGCACCCTACTGCAACAGGTCTGCATGGAACCTCCCCTCATTTCAAACATATCCTCCAAACTATCCGCCGTATGGGATGGACTATAAAGAACATGTGTACTATACAGGGAAGGGGACGACTCAGCCCCCAATTCAAATTAAGAAACCCAGAAAACCACCCCCAGAGGGATATGCTCGCAACAACCCCAAGCATAGCTAGGATAGAATACCTAGATATGCTGGACATTCCCTATGATTTAACCACACAGAAAGCAATGTGGAAAATGACACACCACCCACTCCTACAGCCAAGGATAAGAGCAAACGCCTGGCGCTGTTTGAGAAGGACCTATAGGATGGCGGACCGCTCCAACTCCCTCCACAAAACATGTGCTTTATGTGGAGGGGAGGGATCCCTACATCACCGCCTAGAAACATGCCCCCCAACCAAATCTATATGGCAGGAAGTCGCACGCCTGCTCAAGATTCAAAACGAACAGGAATTCTCGATATCAAAGAGTATCTTTGCGCTCCAGATTGAGTCACCAATCCCATCTGCACTCCGCTCCCTAATAATACCCATTGCAATGTGGACAATACAAACAATTTCATTAGATGCGTTCAAGGGCATGGTCCCAACCATTCATGGGATTATTAACAGATTTCATGTCTACTTACTAGAGCACTTCCAAGCCTGGCTCTATGGATATATGAGACCAAGACAAAAAGCGCTCATAGAATCATGGTTCCCACTCTGGTTCCTCCACACAGACCCTTTCCTTCACACCTGCTCCATAGCAGGGGAAACCCCCTTGGAGTAGTGCACCAACCCCCCATACCTGGCAGTCCCGCTGGCAACAGGGGTAACTTGAGTACCCTGGGGTGCCCAATTTTTATATTTCTTAGTTATTCTCTTAGTTTAACATATATTCGGTAATGTCTGTCCCCTGGTCAGCTTACCTTGGTTAAATAAAATACCTCTAAATTTACCGCAAAATTTCTCATCAATCAGGAAATTATCCGCCACAAACGCTCTCAGGTACTCTATCCTTTAATGGATAAAATTTCATCTTGGATGTTGCGGATACCTGATGTACTAAGTTGGAGTCAAATAGCAGTTTACCACGCTATATACACCCTCTACCAAAGGAAGCATGAAAAGAGTGAACGAAATTCTTGAATCGATTTTGCAGAAGATTTCAGTCAGTTACAGATCAAATATTGGTACATCTTGTTGTCATCAGCCCTGTTTGCATACCAGTTGAGCTATTAAAGAAATATTAGTATGTCACCATTTGATTGTTATATGAAAACGAAGCCACATTACCAAGCTTGTTAGACCCAGTGATGGATATGAATAGGAAGAGTCTTTCTCCTGGCAGGTAATAAGAAGAGTTAGCAGAAAGTTAGTCAAGATTCAGCTGAAGTTCAGCAGCAATACTATGAAGTCACTTGAGGAGAGAACCAAATAGAGTGAAGGAAGAACCAAGTTGTATATATTCATTGAGCTACAGAAAGTGATGTTTAGCACAAAAATTAAGAAAAACCTGAAAATTTACAGGCTTTCTGAATGGACCTGCAACCAATATCATGAGGAGAGGAACAAGATACTCTATCAAAGATGACACCACACATATAACATATAACCAAGTCCACAAGTGGTTCTTGAGGTCTTTCCTGAGCTTTCATCTTGGGAGGGTATTGTTAAGAAGGCTCAAAATAGTGGATTAATTCTTAGCTATGGAAAACCCTAATTTCATTAGTACTAATTTGTTACTGATAAAATAGCTGGTCAAAAATAACGCTTGAGTCTCTGCAAAATTGGTCAGCAATCAATAAAGTTTACTTAATTTTAAAGCTCCTTTTATAGGCTTTATTTAGTCTATAATATGGACTGTGGAGGCCATTACATACCCCTAACCGCTGCAATAGTCTATAGCTGTTCACCATGACATCAGAGGATGCATCAATATACATACTGTACCAAAATAGTATGGCACAATATCATATATGATGGCATAATGAACTCCATTTTATACCTTTGGGTTCTTCCACCAATGATGGAAAAGTTATCAGACCCCCATCCAAAAAGTTCTCCCCATCTGTACAACTCTGAGAAATGAGCTTAATACTATTGAGAAGAAAAATTAGTATTGAAACTCCATTGAGTGAGATGACCAAGCCACACATTCAGCTACAAGAGCCATAAGGGTCACAAGAATAATAGGAGTCACAGTTGAGCTCAGAACAGAAGCCACACATTTATAACCAGTCCAGAGCAACACAGTATAATCTATAGAAGTAACCTAGAAGATCAGAGGGAATCAAAAATTGGACTTCTCTGACCCTGAAAGCAAGTCACAAATGTAAATTTGTCATATGAGAAGAAATTGACCTGATAAAAATTATGTCATATATAAGAACTCCAAATACCTTAATCATTACATATCTAACAAATTTTATATATGACTTCTTTCACATAAGATATCTTTATCATTATTTTTATTTGGTGCTAATAACGTCAAATATAGATAAAATGTTGTCAAAGGTATGGACTTAGTCTTATCATCATCAGAAGAGATTGAGAGGAGTTCTAGAGTGGTAGAATTAACTCTCATTATATATTATTTCAAGGCTTTAACATGGGTGGACACTTTTAAACCCATGAGTAAAGATCCATGTACCCATGAACCAGACTATTCATATTTCCTGGAGATTTACCGTGTGATTAATAAAAACTTATTGTAAGTGACTTGATACTTCCAAGCATCCCCTGAACAAGCAGATCACTTAGTCAGTAAAAGTTATTTCTAGAGACCTTACATTGTTATTCTTAAAAGGACCGTTGTAAAACTCCTTATGGTGCCTTCACTAATGAGTAATTGATGAGAAGGATATGGACTTTAATTACTGAAGTTGCAACTTTCCAGTGCAGAAATAATAATGGAGCCTTAGTTCTATTATTTATATGCTACAATCAGGTTACTACAATCGGTGCAATATTAAGCAACTCAACTAATCATAAATAGGTTAAGCCTTTTATGACATCAGCTATTGAAATTTTTTGACCATCCAGTATCCTGATACTAACTTTACCTCTTAACTAGGAGCGCTTTCACCATGACCAGCACTACATAATGTCATGGTCCTAAGACATCATAATAGGGACTGACCCTAAGGACAAGGCTGGGCGCCAGGAGGCCCAGAAGGTGAAATTACAGGGCCTCCCAGACCTGAAGCACACCCTATACCAGCGCTGGGTATGGGCAAAATATGCCCAGGTTAGTCCTAGTGGGGTGCCAAGTGCCCAGCCCCTAACGTCAGGGCAGGCGCTAAAATAAACTATCTACTGTATAAAGGTGGACGGTTTGATTTAGTTTGTCAAGGAACGAGGTTTTAGAACCTGTTCCATTTACAAAATAATGTGCTCAGGTTGAATCCAACTTCAATTGATCACTTGAGAGAAGTCAGTTTCAGCCTATTCAACTAATTTGGATGGCAGTATTGCACTATTGGTAAGTTGGTGCTTGGGCCCACTGTAACATAACCCAATTCCCCCGTCTGAGCTTAAATACATTTTCCCAACCAACTTTCCTTGTTGGTCAACTTCCCAATTAAATCTTTTCCCCATTTACGTTATTTTCAATTTTATGATATTCTGAATGCTCCTGTGCACAAACCTCTTTGAGGAGGTCTCACGCTCCATTACCCTTGCCATTGCAAGTACCTTGCAACTCTCAACTCACGCACCATCTGTTTGCCCAGCTTCCCTCCAACCTGGGTCACTTAGCCCCTTTTGATATGTGCACCATGTCACTTTTAATGGGGGTTTTATTGTAAAACTCACCTTTCTATGCCTAAGCTGTTATTGCTCCAGTACCCTCTGTTGGGCTCTAATGACTTTGGTACTAATGGCTAGTTCCCTAGCGTTGGCCTTGTGCATCGTGCACTACCACGCTGGGAACAGGAGAGTTATAGACACTCTCCTTACATTTGTTGACCAACCTCTTGTTTTATATGCACAAACTTTTTCATGTGGACCTTTTCTGAAGTGAAAACAGTGGGCGCCGGCTGTGGTCTTCAGCTGTCATTAGCTGCACCGCTGTTTCCTCTTTTGCCTGAAGGTTGGAGCAACTCAGCATTATTATGGTTGCCTCCAACTGGAAAGTATCCACCCTTCATGTTTGTACCTGGTGGATTCAGATGCTTCAATGTCCAAAAAGTCATAACACCTGACTTTCCACCAATTTAATCACTTTCAATTTAAATAAATGAATTTTACATCACCTGCACTTTCAGACTATGCTGGCATAATAGGCACAGATGGGCCTGGGGGTGTTGGCCTTGGATAATGTTGGACATTCCGTTGCTGTTCAAAGGATAAGGTCATTTGCGTCAGAAAACGCGTTTTATAACGTATTTGGTCTCTACCTCTGAACCATTTATGAGTTCATATAGCCTGGATGTGACCCTATTCTGGTATTTCAGATTACCCTAAGAACCCACGGTTGACCTCTACCATGATACGGCGCACTCAGGAAGTGGAGAGGGAACTTTGTTTAAAATATGATTAAGTATATGCACCTGCAGAAGGCATGGTGGGGTATGTGGCCTCAGTATTAAGAGTGGCCAACTATCCCTCCCCTTTTTTGATTCCAAAGCAGATTCTGATGGCTTGCTTGAGCCAGTGGAAGAAATTTTGGTGTGGTGTTGTCATTGGCTACCATAAATAAAGACCGTTCCGGGTATTTTCTACTGACTACTACCCTCTCCTTTAGGGAAGCTCACCACTACTATTTTGGTGGATACTAGTGCCTCTGGAAACTTTATGTACCAGTACTTAGCTGACTACCTTGGACTGAGTTACTTGCCAGGTGATATGGTTAGGGGAGGGGCGTTGTTGGGATTTTTGCCCATATTCCCAGCCTGCTATATTACCTGGTATTGCTAAGGAAAAATTCCCTAAGGCAAAGTGAATTTGAAATTGGTTGGCCCAAGTTTTTCGGGACTATGTTCAGGGGATTTTGGGATATTCACCTCGTTGTATCTATTGGGGATCAATCCAGATGAATACTTAAGATCTCATCGGGCAGAGAGGCTGACAGAATAGGGGCATCTGATAGTGATTGCCTATCAGGTGTACTGATTGGGATTGGTTGGGTTTCATCACCAACTGATTGGGAATGAATAGCGAGTTGCAAGGCGAGTGATGCCACCTGCAACTAGCAAATCAAATTGATTGGTATAGTGACCTGCCATAATGGGTAATAAGTCCCATTACCTAAGCAGGTTGCTAGCCAATTATGGTGGGTACTTGGATTGAGAGAAAAACGTTAGGGACACGTTTTCTGACTCTTTATGGTTGAGGTCTCGAGGATGTCCAATGACAGAATCCTATCCAGGATGGGGAAGACCATTGCTGCCAAGACAAGGATGGGTGATTCAATGGCAACAGCTGCCATTTCATCGACGAGGTGTCAACTGAGGGCTAGACAGCTGTATCCTTTACTATATAATTCCCTAGGATCTACTATAATAAACAAATATAACATTGACAAAAGTATTATAATCTACAGTTATATTATCAATTCAGCGTATATTAGACTATTAGCTTCTATTGTGTCATTCTATCTCAAGGATATTATTGCAGAAGGCAATAATTGGAAGACTCTCAGAGAGAAGAGTAAAGATCCAAGCGGGGATCTAGAGATGAAGGAACTACAATCAGGGATAGCTGCTGATTGTGTGTTGGGCTGAGAGAGACTGTCATTGGGGTATTTTAATGAAGATCAGGTGGACAAGAGTATAGGGAACAAATCCCTATTAGTACAACTTCAAGAGTATTTAATTGGAAATACTGGCTGAGCGTTGGGCCATTAAATAGTTCAAGCTCAACTACGGATAATAATCTCCATACTATTATTGATTAATACATTTTATACAACATGACAAAGCGCATGATGAAATTGAACTTATGCAGTAAAAAGGTTACTGGGGTGACAGCGGATAATCAATCCTAAGTAAATTTTTACAAGTTGGTGCTCACTACAGGGGTAGTTGAGTAAAGAATCTATTATAATGTCGTATAAAGAAGAAATATGTAAGCTGTAGACTGAGATTGCCACTGTGAATCAGAATACCTTAAACTCAGTGGACCATAAGGAGTTTGCAGCCTTGGAAGAATGAGTCACCAAGGTGGAGGAAGGAGTAGAAAATGTATCCAAATTCAGGAACGAGTTACTCAGCAAAGTAAACTCTTTGAATAAGAAAGAAGGGGACCTCGTTTGAGAAGTCCTATACTTGAAAACAGAGCGAGAAGCAGATCGCATTTGTTTAAGAAAGTTTGGTGTGGATATTGAGAAATTGATCAAAGAAGTGGAGGAATTTAAAGCTCACAGATGTGCTTGTGAGCTCAATATGGCCAATGATGCAGAAGAGAGAAGTCCTCACATGATACTTGGGAAGTCTAATACCCCAATAAATATGCCACCCAACTTTATTGCCATTTCAGAGATGATGCCCAAATTCACTCCACAAGTTAGCCAAGTAGCTGAACTGATAGAATCGGCCTGAAGTGACTCTGAGTAATTTAGAGAAATGCTGGAATTGCCAAAACTCCATTGGGATAACGCCCCAGCGTTTTTCTGACTGTTTGACATGACCATGAATGGCTACAGAGATCATCAAAAGGCGTTGACAAACATGAACTGCCTGGGCACCGACTGTCAAAGCCTAGTGTTTCCCCACCTGGAGGGGGAAAGCTGGTCGTATGTTGAGGCAAAGGTGGCCATCATGAAGGAGTTCAGGAGTCCAACCTGCATGTAGAAATGCAAGCAAGAATTTATGGGAATTTAGATCCATAAAGATGAGTCTCTTGCTAGCTTTGCAGATTGATTTTACCAGGAGCCGCAGATCCTAGCTGGAGCAAAAATATTAAATGACTTTGATGCTAGAATCGTTTTACAAGCAGCCCTTTGGCCCTATCACAATTTGCATTGAGTGATGTCTTCAGTATTTGCGATGGAGATAACTACCTTGCAAATGGTAGACAACCAGAATATTTTGATAGAGATGTTTGATGCCCCAAATAGAAGCTTCAAGTCTATCTGGTATGAATCTAAATCCTATGAAGGGAAATGAGGGAGCAAAAGAGGCTACTAACCAAACTTTGCTGGGAAATGAGCCCAAAGAATTCAGATGGTTAAGCAAGAAAGAGAAGGTCTTCTATCAGTGTGGCGGGAAAGGACATTTTGCCGTACACTGCAAAAAGCCAAAGGATCAGATTAATGTGGTCCAGGCCAAGGTGACAGAAGCTGCCAAGGATTTGAGAATAGGGCCCGCTGCCTAGATAAGGAACAGTCTAGTGTGGCGGAGAAACTTGTTCCTCCCAATATCATGAAAGAAGAACTCAACATTAGCAATCTGTTCATAGATGATGAGCAGGATCAGCTATACCAAGTGGTCAATATGGATGTGAATGCCGTGACCAGAGCTGGGGTGAAGAAGATCACCCCCGAGATAATCCAGGAAGTTGCCCAGCCATATGCCCTACAACTGGTGGAGAAGATTTGAACCACCAAGAATCCTGATGAGTTATCAGACATCCATTTAGATGAGGCTAATTTGTCAATTCCCCTCAGCGCAATAAAGGAATCAATTCCTGAATTATTGGTGCAATTTATTCACACCCTAGATTCAGCTAATAACGCCGCCATTCACTCAGTAAATACTATATTACAATACTACAAGTGTACATATGTAGTTATTCAAGTGAATTGAGTGAGGGTGAGGGAAATTGTTGACAGAAGAGCGCCCATAAATAATGTGTTGACCAAGCTGGTAAAAAGGAAGAAGATCTCACTGGACTTGGACCACAAGAGAGAATATGGGACAGCTGGTCTGAACACCACCGTTTCCTGTGGAGCATATTGTGCGCTGCCTCTACAAATCAGGTTGTTGGTGGTATCTGCGCCAGCAATAGTTTTGGTGAACCAAAACTAATACTGATCAGAATGGAGTTTCTATGGAAGTACTGAGTTAAATGTAACTTCAAGATAATATGTTAACCATCCTGGGTCAGACGTTACCATTTGTATACCAGAAGGATGGTGAAGCTATGTTGAATTAGAGAAATAAATTCATTAATCTGATATACAATGACGGCATTGTACTAATTTGATACCAATTGGTTGGTAGGAAGCAACATGAGATGCTAGTGGAAATCTACAAAATTGGGGAATTCCATTACGGATCAAGAAAGAGAGGACCATACCAGCTGGATTGCAGATAATAGTTGACACAGGGTTGACTTTGGAGATTCCTGAGCTGTTTTAAAGGGAGGTTGAAAGCCCCTGGAAGAAGTCCAGAGTGGAGCCATAGGTGGCTCCCAGGATAATAATGCTGGGCCATGGAGAAATTTGAGTTCTTCTCGGCGAATTTGAGTGAAAAACTGATGAAGATCAAGAGAAATCAGACCATCACGTTTATTCATCTGATCCCAATTGCTCGTTTGAAATGATTCCACAATTTTTGGCCTCTCAATGAAATGGGATTACCAGCTGGGGTAGCCAAAAGAATCAACCTATTGGTTGATTGGGAGCAGCTCACTGATCTGCTGGAAGGCCAGCAGGATTTGGTGCTCAAACTATTCAAGAAATATTGGGAAGTGTTTGCTCAGGATGACCACAATTTGGGATGCACATGAGATATAACTCACAAGGTCGAACTCTGGACAAAATCTACCAATAAGGATGAGACTGATCTGAAGATTGAAAGCCACTGAAGCAGTAGTGGAGGATGAGATCAGCAAACTAGTGAAGCATGGGCTTCTAGTTCAGTCATCAAGTCCCTGGGAAAGTTCGATTCTGATTGTGAAGAAGAAGGATGGATTGAACTGGGTGGTGTTTGACTACTGAAGGCCGAACAAAACTACAAAGAAGGATTCATATCCCCTACCAAGGATCAACGATGTGCTAGATCATTTAGGAGAAGTGAAGTATTTCTCCACTATGGATCTGATCTTGGGATACTAGCAGATCAACTTGTCAGAAGAAGATCAATAAAATGTGCAATTATCACCGTGCAGGGGTTATACCAGCTGACGAGGATGCCCCAGGGTCTTTATATATGCGCCTGTGATGTTCCAGAGGGCCATGGACGCAATACTAAGCGACTTGAAGCTGTTATGCATCCTAATATCTGGATGATATCAACGTGTTCAGTAGGATGTTTACTGATCACCTGTACCAATTGGAAGAAGTTTTTAAGTGACTTTCCGCAGCTAACCTAAAGATCAAGCTAAGGAAGTGCCACTTCTTCAAGAAAGAGTTGGAATACCTGGAATTTGTGATCAACTCAAGTGGATTGCAGCCACAAACCCAGAAGATAGCAGCTATAGAGCGTATGGCTGTACTGAAGAGTGTCTGAGACATCCAAGTAACCCTTGGGATGGTCAGATACTATAGAAGATTTATTTGGGACTTTACCCAAATAGCTGAGCCTTTATTCCATTTATTAAAGAATTTGAAAAAAGGATTCATATGGAACGAAGAGGCCCAGGACTCCTTCGATGAGTTATGCCAGTATTTGATAGATTTGCTGATTCTAAAATATCCAAATTTTGATCGGGAGTTTATCATTCAAACCAATGCTTCATTGATGGCAATCAGCGCCATACTGAGCCAAGTAGATGAACTTGGGGATGAGCATCCGGTGGCATATGTGAGCCAGACACTCTCAGCTTCTAAGAGGAACTACACTGTGACTGAGCAGGAATGCCTTGTGGTCATATACGCATGCAAGCAGTTTTGGGTGTACATCCACGTAATGCACTTCAAGGTGGTGACAGACCACTCTTTGCTGCATTGGCTCCACAATCTAAGGGAACTGGAAGGATGACTGGCCCAATGGGCACTTAAGCTTCAGGCTTACAATTATGAGATAGTCCACTGAGCAGGGGCTTCTCATCAGAACGCGGATGGCTTATTGCAGTTGCAAATGGTCCAGTTGGTATACCTGCAGGTAGATGAGCTATTCCAGAGAATGGTCGAAGGAAGAATTGGGGAAGAGCCCTGAGAAATCCAAGGTGCGCTTCAAAAAAAAATGGAAAACACCAAGACTATGGATGTACAAGTATACAAGACAAATAAATGGGAAGCAGTTATTATTCCTGAAACTGTCGGAAAGAGCAGTGATAGTACAAGCAGCTCACAAGGCTGTCAGGCATGGAGGCCTGAGGAATACAACTGACCATATTTGCCAGTATTATTACTGGGAATCAATCAACTACGATGACATGGATCATCTGGCTTGTTGCGTGGAGTGCTAGCTGCACAAACCACAAAAGAATATAACTGGATACTGACTGGTCTGCCCTGGATTCACCTGTCACATGGTGTCCATCAACATGATGGGACCGCTGACAATGAGCACAGGGGGATTCAGGTACATTATAGTTGCCATCAACCATTTGATAAGATGGGTTTAGACGAAGGCCTGAGCCAGAGTAGATGCTACCAGTACTGCGAAATTCATCCTGGATCAAGTATTATACTAGCATGGACGTCCACAAGTCCTATTGAGTGACAATGGGACCAACTTCATGTCTCATGTGATCCTGAGGTTAAACAAAATAATGGGGATCTGAGGAGTCATGTCAGATTCTATACTGGCCAGAGACGAACTGACTGGTAGAATGGGTCAATGGGATGCTGGCCATGACGCTAAGGAAGCTAGTTGCAGGGAGAACTTCCACATGGGGAATGTACCTGAGTTTGGTGACATTCGCCTACAACATTAGCTATCATATGGTGATGGGAAAGATGCCATTTGAATTAATATACAGAAGAGAGGCTGCGTTGCCGCCAATTATATATTTAGTGGTGGAACCTACATCAGGGATGAGTACTGAGCAATACTTGAACCAAATAACGAGTATCCTGATCGATATGCAATTGCAAGCATTTGATACAACCTTGAAGTAAAGGATATGAGTGAAATTGATGGATGACAAAAACTTACCAGCATTTGAAGAATATTGAATAGGGGAAAGAGTTGCCTATTGTGATATGCATGGTTTCAGATGAAGAAAAAAATCAGATGTATTGTGTCTGGGTCCATTCAAAGTAATTGCCAAGATGGTGACCAATGCTTACTCCATCAAGAATCTTTTGGATGAAAGAGTTGTAAATCGAGTCCATGCTAAGTATCTAAAGTGTTGGATTGAGGAAAAAAATAAAAGAGTTCCCAAAAGACTGATGAACCATTAAGTTGGTCATGTCCTGATGATTAGGTCAAGTCTGAAAAAGGACCTCTGAACCAATCTAGATGGTTATGTCTGAAAAAAGGACCTCAAAACCGTGGAAAACTGGTAGGTTTAAGTACCCAGGGTCCAGTTTGGGGAAAAGATGGACCACTGAACTGAAACAAGGTCGAGTCTTATAATAAAAAATAATAAAGATAAAAAAATCGATAGAAGATATTGGGAAAAAATTATTATAAACTGCATAGATAAAAAAGCTGATATATTTTTATAATTTATATTTCTAATGATCATCCTCAGTATGGGGATAATTCGCCTATGTCACCTCTTGAAGGAGGGAGGATGGATCGCTGTAGGAATGAACAGCCCATCAAAATTGATATGCAATCAGACGCTTGTGAGGGTGATACCTACACGAAACCAAGTTTTTTGAGCAAATGCTGAGCCCTGAGAAAAAGTGACTAGGGGAAGGGAAATTAAAATGTCAGAAGATGCCAATTGTAGAACCCCAGAGCAGGGACGAAAGTAACAGTATAGGAAGAGGCAATTGGTGAATAACCCTGAGTAATCCTGATACAGCACCAGAGCTGTAAGATTTGTCCTGAGTGTCTGCTGATGGGCTTCATCAAGTACACTGGACATGTGGGCTGGAAACAAAGAAGGAATACTTGACGGGGGTTGCTGAATCATGCCCCCTATTGATGCCATCAGTGGAAGATACTGATGGGAAGCTCCGGAGAAGAGATAGTTGTGCAGAGAGCGGATTGCATCCTGCAAGTGGTGACTACAGGCTTTGCAGAAGCTAAAGCTGAATGACTTGTGGAAACCAGGCGAGGCTGAAAGCTTCATAGACCATCTTTGAAGAACTTGGCCAGCAAAGTGAAGAGCATAAGTGGCAGTAACCTAATCTAGAGGGTTGTCAAGATCAAGGGATTCAACACTAATGTCAAAGCCTTGGTGACTTGGGTCCAGGGTTCAGCGTAGGGGAGCTCAAAGTGTATGCAGTTACTGATTGAGAGCTCAGAAACCAGAACAGTGGGTTTGTAAAATTGACTGAGTCAGAAGAGGAACTCAGGGAGAAGGTCCAACTTGGCCAGAAGTGAATGATCCAGAGAAACTGGCATAATCTCCAGAGCATCTATGATGATGTTTGGAGCATCATTGAAAGGAGCCAAATCCAGGAGGGTTTCAAAGTCCAAATTTGGAATTGACTGCAAGGGAAGAGTTGGCTGAGAGTTGTTCAAAATGATGGCAGCCTGGTTTTGGAGGGATTAGTTACCATTTCTGGTAATTCAATGGAAGGACTAGTCACTTGTGCCAGACTAGGCGTATGAGTCCTGGAAGGACCATAAAAGAGGTTCCATTGAGCATCTTGACTCATCTGCTGGAAGAGACGGAGGTCTGGATCAGATAGACTATTGAGGAGCTGCTGGTAGCGAGATCCAGAATTTGACATATGAGTTGGATGAGAGTGGGGATGTCAGAATTATATAGAAGTTGACATTATGCACTCTATAATACATTAAGCTCCAATTTTGAGGAAATAATCTCAAAATAATGAGATAAACTCTCTAAGGGAAGAATTAGGAATGACTTACAGCCAAGAGGTTATGAGCGAAATAACAAGGGCGAATAATAAATAAGTGTTCTTAATTAAGCCATGAAACAAACATTGACAGTAAGAGTCTTCTGTCTAGGATGAGGAGAAAATCAGGAAATCAAGGATGCCAGACCAAAAATCCTGAATAAAACAGCAGGTCATATACCCTGATTGGGGGAAAACTGTATCCCAGAAATAATATTGTCACAAGTAAATTGATCAGCCTGGCATGACAGAAGGTCATGGGGGCCACGCTCTGAGAAAGTGGTAGCGAGGAGGTAGAGGGAAGAACGCCATATGCCTAAGGTCACCCCAAGCAGCACTGAGTATTGACAAGTGTACTCCACTTAGACCAATGAAGTATTCAACCAGGTGTCCAAAGTGGTGTTCTCATGCCCCAGTCCTTTTCTCACTAGAAATCTAGGCAAGAGGGGGATGTGTTGGGATTTTGCCCATATTCCAGCCTGTTAGATTACCTGGTATTGCTAAGGGAAAATTCCCTAAGGCGAAGTGAATCAGAAATCAGTTGGCCTGAGTTTTTAGAAACTTTGTTCAGGATTTTGGGATATTCACCTGGTCATATCTGTCAGGGATCAATCCAGATATATACCTAAGATCTCATCAGGTGGAGTGGCTGACGGAATAGGGGCATCTGATAGTGATTAACTATCAGGTGTACCAATAGGGATCATTCAGGTTTCATCACTGACTGATTGGGATGAATAGCGAATTTCAAGGTGAGTGATGCCACCTGCAACTAGCGAATTGATTGGTTGGTGAAGTGACCTGACATAATGGGTAATAAGTCCCATTGCCTAAGTAGTTCGCTAGCCAATTATGGTTGGTTCACTTAATTTGAGAGAAAAACGTTAGGGACACATTTTTGACTCTTTCTGGTTGAGGTCTCGAGGATGTCCAATGACAGAATCCTAGCCAGGATGGGGAAGACCATTGCTGCCAAGACAAGGATGGGTGATTCAATGGCAACAGCTGCCATTTCATTGATGAGGTGTCAACCGAGGGTTAGACAGCTGAATCCCCTATTATATAATTCCCTAGTATTTACTATAATAAACAAATATAACATTGACAAAAGTAATATAATCTACAGTTATATTATCAATTCAGTGTATAGTTAGACTTGCAGCATCTATTGTGTCGTTCTATCTCAAGGATATTATTGCAGAATGCAATAATTGGAAGACTCTCAGAGAGAAGAGTAAAGATCCGAGTGGGGATCTAGAGATGAAGGAACCACAATCAGGGATAGCTGCCAACTGTGTGTTGAGCTGAGAGAGACTGTCATTGGGGTATCTTAACGAAGATCAGGTGGACAAGAGTATAGAGAACAAATCCCTATGAGTACAACTTCAAGAGTATTTAATCGGAAATACTGGCCAAGCGTTGGGCCAAATAATTCAATCTCAACTTCAGATAATAGTCTCCATACTATTATCAATTAATACATTCTATACAACATGACGAAGTGCATGAGGAATTTGAACCTGTGCATAAAAAGATTACTGGTTGACAGCTGATAATCAATACTAAGTAAATTTTTACAAGCGTCCCAAGGTATTCCCACTCTGAAGATCATAGGACAGTGGACTATCAGGTTGGCAAGTACCACTTGTCTGATCACTTCAGTGCAATCAAAAACCTCCAGTTCCCTATCATTTTAGAAGTGGAGTGGTGGCAAAAGTTTGACGTTAAAACGAACCTGAAGGAGAATACCCTGTCCCTCACCATGAAGAATGGTCGCACATTCATTGTGCCTTTGTAAGAAGAGAACGCCCAGGGCAAATTGCCCCACTGGCCCCACTGTCTCCCTTGTGTCCTTGCCTCAATGCAGAAGCCCTCAGTGGAAATTCCTATACCTTCTTGCTTGGAGGGTTTGGAATCCTCTTTTGATTCAGCATCTGCCAACGCACTCCCTGAGCACTCTGAGTATGATTGTGACTTCAAGCTCATGGTGGATCTGGTGCATAGCTATTCCTCTATTTACCCATTGGCTGTCCGTGAGGAAGAGGCGTTGGATGTGTGGGTGAAGGAACAGTTGGCTAAAGGTGCGATTTTTCAGCGTACCTCCCCTGTATGCTCCCCCTACTCTTTGTGGAGAAGTCTGATGTTGCTTTACGCCCCTGCATAGACTATGGTAACGTCAATAACGTTACTATACTAGACCTCCATCCCATCCCTTTAGATTCACAGATTGCACGCTATGTAAAGAAGGCGAAGGTCTTCTCTAAGCTGGATTGCTTGAATGCGTTCAATCAGATCTGAATTTAAAAGGGACATGAGTGGGCGACCGCTTTCTGTACCAAAAAAGGGATCTTCCAGTTTCAGATCATGCCCTTTGGGCTTAAGAATGCCCCTGCTATCTTTCAACGCCGAATTGATGCAGCATTGGGGGACTTGTTAGGGGTATGCGCGGTTGCCTACATGGATGATATCCTGGTGTTTTCTCAGGATCAGGAGTCTCATGCAGTCCACCTTTACCAAGTGGTGGAGCGGTTAAAGGTAACCAGCCTTACGTTAAAATAATTAAGTGTGAGTTCTTCAAGTCCCAGGTCACGTTTCTGGGCAACGTCATGTTTGACCAGGGACACATGATAATTCCAGACAAGGAGAAGGTGATTCATGAGTGGCCTACCCCCACCTCAGTCAAGAATTAAGGAGCTTTTTGGGGATGTGTATGTTTCTCAAGAAGTTCACCATAATCTGTCTGAGGTGGCGGCTCCCTTATACAAGGCTAGTGGTGCTAAGGTGCTTCAGTGGTCACCCATTTTGGAGGATGCTTTCCATGTGTTGAAGTGCACCCTGTTGTCCACGACTGTTCTTTACCATGTGGACCCTTCAAAGGAGTTTAAAGTGTCATTTGATGCCTCCAATTTCGCCATAGTGGCCACCTTGTTACAAGTAGGTGAAGATGGGATAGAGCATCCGGTGGGATTTTTCTAGGAAAATATCTTTTCCAGAGTTAAATTACGCCTTTTATGATAAGGAGTTACTGGCAGTGGTGGAGGCGCTGACATAATGGCGTCACCACTTGAATGGTTCATCCTAATCTTACCAGGTATGTACAGACCACTGTGCCTTGCTGTACTACCACGCTCCTCATGTCTTAACCCCACGGCAGACCTGTTGGCATGAGAACCTTTCCCAATTCGCATTGATATATGAGTTCACCAAGGGCAAGGATAATGGATTGTTAAATGCTTTGAGTCGCAACCCTGCTTTAGCGCCCAATCCCAAGGAGGTAGAAGTTTGTAACACCCAGGTGATGATTCCTCCAAGTAAACTTATGCCTCAACGACCCTCTCCCCTGGCCAACGGGCCAGTGCTTGCACCTCTGAAAAACGCGGAGGAATATAGTATGTTCAGGAAGGTAGTCCTTTCTCAGCCACTGAAAGTGGAATATACTTCATTACTTGCAAAGTGCGAGTTGAATCAAGAGGATCTCGCCAGGTGCAATTACATGAAGGATGAGATGGTTTGAATTCAGGGGCGCCTATGAGTTCCTGCTGGACCACTTCGCCTGGAAATCATCCAGGACCATCATGATGGACTTACCATTGGTCATCCTGGTAAAGCGAAGACAAAAGTTTTAATCCAGCGCACATGCAATTGGAATGGCTTGCCTTCTCAGGTGGGGCGGTACTGTAAGGAATGTTTGGTCTGCAACCAAATGAAGCCAAATCGTCAACCTTTAGTGGGGTTGTTAGTACCTGTCCAGAAAGCTGAAGGGCCCTGGACTTCCCTATTGGTGGATTTTATTGTAGAACTACCTGTCTCAGATGGTTACAATCTCATCATGGTGGTAGTGGACCAGTTTACAAAGTTCGCCCACTTTATTCCTTGCAGAACTACAATAACCGCGGCTGAGATGGCCAGGCTTTTCGTCATGCATTTTTTTGCGCTCCATGGAGTTCCCCAAGAGATTGTCAGTGACTGGGGACCCCAGTTTACCTCTGTCTTTTTGAAAGAGTTGTGTAAGACTCTCCAGATTCGCCCTTGCTGTTTGCTGCCTATCACCCACAATCAGATGGGCAGACTGAATGAGTGAACCAGTGCTTGGAGCAGTTCCTGTGGTGCTACACCACCGAAGATCATTCAGATTGGGCTTCTCACCTTCCAATGGCCCAGTTTTGCTACAACAATAATTTGCACTCCTTGATCAGTTGTTCCCCATTTTTTGCCAGCCATGGCTTTAATCCCGCCTTTAACATGGAGCCCAGCTGTGGGTCTAGAAGTTGAAGCGGTGGTATACTTTGCCAAGATAACCAAGAAGGTCCACCAAGGGGTTTTCACAAGCTTGGAGGCGGCAATGCAGTTGTATAAGGAGAACGCTGATGGGAAGCGCCAAGTGGGTCCTGCGTACAAGGAAGGGGATCTTGTGATGCTTGATGCTCATAACATCCCTATCAAGCAGCCATGCAAGAAGCTAGGACCAAAGAGGATTGGCATTACCGCGTTGTTAGAAAGGTGGGCCATGTCTCATACCAGCTGGATCTTCCCCTTCATTTTGGATCTTCTCAGTGTTTCTTGAGAGCAAACTCACATTGTTTTAGTGCCCCCCACCAGAGACTCCTGAGGCCTATCTCTTCGATGGGGTGCCTGAGTGGGAGGTGGAAGAGAAAGTTGCCTCCCGCCGCGTTAAAAGAAGACTGAAGTACCTGGTATCCTGTAAGGGCTTTGATGCTGCAGAGAACAGTTGGGTTCCAGTGCACAACTGTGTACATGCCCAAAAACTGATTGAAGCCTTTCACGAGTGTTTCCCCCAGGCTGCTGGATCTCAACCCAAACTGAAAGTTGCCGCCATGAAGTTGGCCCCTACCCACAAGAACTTTTCCCTTGTGCAAGCCCCTGGAGGGGGGTTAAGCCCCATTGGGAGGAGAGGGTAATGTCATGGTCCCAAGACATCATAATAGGGACTGACCCTAAGGACAAGGCTGGGTGCTAAGAGGCCCAGAAGGTGAAATTACAGGACCTCCCAGACCTGAAGCACACCCTAGACCAGCGCTGGGTACAGGAAAAATATTCTCAGGTTGGTCCTAGTGGGGTGCCAAGTGCACAACCCCTGACATCAGGGCAGGCTTCAAAATGAACTATCTACTGAATAATGGTGGACGGTTTAAATCAATTTGTTGAGGAACAGGTTTTGAAACCTGTTCCATTTACAAAATAACGCGCTTAGGTTGAATCCAACTTCAATTAATCACTTGAGTGAAGTCAGTTTCGGCCTATTCAACTAATTTGGATGGCAGTATTGCCCTATTAGTAAGTTGGTGCTTGGGCCCACTGTGACATAACCCAATTCCCCCTTCTGAGCTTAAATACATTTTCCCAACCAACTTTCCTTGTTGGTCAACTTCCCAAATAAATCTTTTCCCCATTTACGTTATTTTCAATTTTATGATATTCTGAATGCTCCTGTGCACAAACCTCTTTGAGGAGGTCTCACGCTCCATTACCCTTGCCATTGCAAGTACCTTGCAACTCTCAACTCATGCACCATTTGTTCACCCAGGTTCCCTCCAACCTGGGTCGCTTAGCCCCTTTCAATATGTGCACCATGTTGCTTTTAATGGGGATTTTATCGTAAAGCTCGCCTTTCTATGCCTAAGCTGTTATTGCTCCAGCACACTCTGCTGGGCTTTAATAACTTTAGTATTAATGGCTAGTTCCCTGGCGTTGTCCTTGTGCATCATGCACTACCATGCTGGGAACAGGAGAGTTATAGACACTCTCCTTACAATAAAGTGGATTCGCTGCCTCAGCCTTTTATTACTTAACTGGGGTGTCCAATGTGCTGATAAGGGGTTTTAAGTACACAGGTCAGATACCAAAAATGGTTAAATGCAATAAAGGTCTAATGCAATCTCTGGTGAGTGACTCATCTATTGCTAGTTATAGAATTGTTGCTAGATGTAATTGTTCTTTGCCCCATTATACTAATATACTCTTTGACACTTTCTTGCATTCTTGGCATAAACTTAATACGTAAACCTCCTAAATATTACACAAAGGAATCCTCAACTACTCTCACTTGGCGTTATCAGCAACCAAGGTATCTTATTCACAAGTGTTCCTTTGAGCAGATCCCAGATAACTACTGACAACTTTTGTTCAATAATCATCACAGACTGTTTACAAGAGATCATTCACTTAAACCAAAAATATGTGTATAAAAACAAACTCAAGTTCTGAAGTATAAAATATTAAAATATTAAAAAAGTGAAGCTTTTTACACCTCTCAAAGAAGGTTAAGATAGTTGGTTAAAATAAGGATAGGGTATTGACGATATTGTACTTCTTCAGGAACATATAGTAAGGTGCACCTTAATTTCTACTTTATTTATGGCATCCATATAGCTAAGTTCCTGTATATGTGAGCTCTATCTTACTGTGGACATCCTTAACCTGGATGTTTGGCATCTCCTTGTTTAATCACCAAAACTGGGTCAGAGATGAAACACTTTGGGTTATTAACTTGATACCCATTTTAGTCTTGTGGTTCAGAGTCCCGGTGGTGGCGCTGTTCTAAGGCGTCTGGATTCAGGGTCTCAAACAACATTGGATTTGGTATTTTGCCTGATTTAGTATAATCCATTTCATCAGATTGGTCTGTGAAACTAGTATTAGACAGGACATTGGTAATTTTTTCATCATCAGTGGCATCTGGTGGATATCCTCCATCTTCAGGTGCTTGCAACATATTTCACCCCCTAAAGGTATATAGGTAGTTGAAATTTATAGTCACTATTATCATCAGGCATACAATGTTTACTTGTCAAATTTTCCTTGGTTGATGTCATTCTGACTATTTGAAAGATTATTTTGGTTGCTGTAGTCTATAAAAGGGAAGCACTAAACTTTCTTTTAAAGGGGGTGTGGCATAGTCGGGATGGGAGTCCCACTATCACCCCTCACAATGTGGGTTCCAATCCTGTCATGGCAGAAATTGCATTTATGTGCCAAGAGGATATCAATACATGTGAATTCAAGCACCATGCCTTGGTCCAACCAAGCAAATTAGTGAGGTTAGATCATGTAATCCCAGCCTATCAGAACATGTATAGGAAGTTTTTACCCCAGTACTTGTGTTTTGTCCTCCACTCCTATATTTTTGCTCCATACTCCCTATCCCCTCTATCAGTGCAGTATATTTGTCCCAAGGTTGGCCCACCTCAAATAAAATAAAAAATAAATAAAATCCTTATATTTTATCCTGGTTGATGTATTTTTGAGGTTTCTGGTGGTCATAATATCTTTCCTGAGGGCAATAAGCTAATTCACCCATATTTGTAGTCCCATCCATAACACTTCCCCTTCCAAGATGAGAATGGGAAGGACCTAAGGTGATAATTATAAACTCTGTTATACAATAAATTAGTATATACATCTCTGATGGAGTTTTGGCTCCTCTATTGGTCAAGATAGCTGCAGGGCCAGTCTAGATGGCTTAAAATTTCTCAGGTAGCTTCCTCATACATAGTAGAATAGAATCATGTTTCCTATAGTAAATTTAGATTTCTAGTTTATCTCTAACTCTCAGATTGGCTCTTTGATATGGTTGACTCAAAAATCTTGGCTTTCAGATAATTATCAACTTGTCAGCCATATTGTTGATAGTTTAATGTTTGAAAATCCTTACATTTTTTAGTAAAAGCTGAAGCTAAATATATGTTCATTAGGCCATTTTTCACATATATAGGCTTTAGATGGAGACATGCATATCACTGGTGAGGATTATGTCAGTAAGCTAGTAGCGCGGATGACAATAATTGGTACCATATAGATTTGTAATTAATGGCCACCATCTCTAAAATACTTCTAGTGTTTAATTCAAACATCATTTACGTCCATTCAAAGAAGGTGTATAGGGGGTGGTAATTTGTTGTCTCTTTTTTTTTAGTACTAGATGGTCCCAACCCAATTGTTGTCTCAATCTTACCAGATCTATAAGTTTTCTCACTAACTAGAGATAAAGTTCTTGTTATTGGTCAAAAGTAAAACTTGTGGATATCCATGTCATGTTATAACATAATTATATCTTATCCTGGCACTAGGAACTGCAGTGTATATCTTGACTGCTGCTTCTTTGACCATCTGGTGAAAATGATTGATTGCTATAATGATAACTTAATTCTACTTGAGGTGGTTGGCACCAGTCATATTACGTCTATGGAAATGTTGAAAAAAGTCTGTAAGTGGAATTGGCTGATACTCAAATCTCTTCTCAAAGGGTCTGAAATTGGCACAAGATACACTTAGTTCCAACGCTTAGCATATCACATATGACATTGACTACAAATAGAAACCATTCTTTCAATTAAGCCAATGTCTTCTAAAAACTCTCACAACCAACATCCTTGTAAGCTTCTATTTTGAGTTCCATTTAATTGATGGGATAGATGTAGGGGTACCAAATATCGTTGACTCTCTTCAAGAGCTTCCAATCAATACGCTGGGGGTTTTGGAGCATTTATAAGACAGTCTTTACTTCATTAAACTCATCCTACCATTCTTCATCTGGTAGCTCAATCAGGTCATACAGTCAAACACTTTCTTTGTGCTTTAAGAAACAGGTATTCAAAATTTCCATCAACATTTAAGCACATGTTTACTATCCTGTGGATGATCTCAATATCATATTCTTTAAGTTGAATTGCCCATCTGGGAAGTCTTCCGTAGGGATCCTTCATATTATGTAGCCAGTTGAGTGACGCATGATCCATCACCACTTTGAAATTTACTCCATAAAAGTAGGGTCAAAAGTTCTTCACTGCTTGGATAAATTCCAGGACTCTCTTTTTTCACTGTGTAATACTTATATCTTTGCAAAAAGACCTTAGAGTAATATTTTATTGAGGTTCTATCTTTTATTCATCTAATAGGGCGAGTTTAGCTCCAAGACCAACGTTACTGGCATATGTAAACAGGCAAAATGTCTTGATTAAGTTTGTGTAGGTCAGAATTGGTTCTTTAATCAACCTGAATTCAGCTCTTCAAAGGCCTTCTCATGTTCAAGGCACCACTTAATTTGGTTGCTTTTTCAACAGGTATGTCAATGGTGCAGCTAAGTTTGCTAGTAATGGGATAAACTGCGATAGTATCCCACCATTATAATAAAAACAAGTATGTTAGCATATTTTGTGTTAGATTATAGTCACTATTGCTCAGATGTTTCCTTACAGTGGCATAAATCCTGGGTTGTTCTTATAGACCAGTAACTCTAACTGTTTCACAATAAAGTTGCAATTTATGCACTTTAATATTAAGCTGGACTCTTGGAGTTATTTACTCTTTTTGCAAGTACTGGAGATGGTCTTGTAATTTACTGTTGAATACAATGATATCATCCTGTTAGATCATCATACTTATAAATTTCTGTCTACAAAGATTTGATCCATTGCTCTTCAGAACATTTCAGTGGCTTTGCAGAGCCCCTGCGGCTTCCTCATTAGATTGAACAAACCCTAACTGCTGATAAGGTTGCACGTTTATCAGTCCTTGGGAAACATTTCTATCTTCCAATAGCCAAAGATCAAGTTAATGGCTTAAATGTACTTTAATCCTTAAGTTGTTCTAAGGTGTCATCAGTTCTAGAAAGCGGATATAAATCTTTCTTTCTGACTTTATTCAACCAGCATTAGGACTTAACCCCACAATGTGTTCCATCTATTTTGTGTATAGTTGACAGCAGCGAAACCCATGTGCTCTTTGAGGGTCTGATCAGTTTGGCCTTGGTGAGTTGATACAATTTCTTCATGATAACATCATCTTTAGTTTTTGATTGGTGGTATGGTATAGATTAAAGGAACAGCTGATCTGGTATCTGTTATATAGTTTCACCTAACAAAGCATATAGTCATTTGGTCCAGTGCTGAAAATTCCAAAAAGTTATCCAGGAGCACGTCTAAGTTCTTTTACTTTTTCATTACTTTTCCAAATCCTAATTTGTAAAATAATCATCTACTGAATTTAAAGACTCAACCTCTTCTCAAAAATATAGTCTTTCTTGGGTGTTAACTTGTCCCTTATACACTTGGAATTGATGGTGTTATTTGGTATTTTTTCCCAAAAACAGTCAACCGTTTTAGTTCTTAAATTGAAGAGCCCAGGTAAAGCCCTTAGTTCCTACTCTCAAATCCCATTGCTTTTGTATAACTTTTTATAAAGTTTGGAAAATCTCTGCACTGATTTAATGTGCCATCTTTCTCTGTTCATCAGTTCAATTTCTACAGTATCACTTGCAGATAGTAGCAGTATTTCTTCTTTGATGAACTTGGCAAGTATTGTTTGACATAATTTCCTTAAGAGTATAGTGGATGGGGTAGATCAACTGTTTCATTCTTATCAATCATGTCCTCCTCTTGTATGGATCATAGTATTCCTCTTTGAATACTAGAGGAAAGAGGTAACTGATTATATATATATACATTTCTGGTAGTGAAAGCAATATTTGCACTTAATTCAAGGAGAAACTGGGTACAAATAGGAAGTCGTGGTGGTCATTGTTCAGAACCACTGCTGAAGCCTTCAAAAATTTTCCAAAACAAAAATGGCAATGTGGAATAAGCTTTTAAGGCGCGTGTGATGTTGGGTCTAGTTGTTCTATAATTGATGTAATAATTGATTTCTTGCATTAACTTCAGTTTTCATAAATCTGGAGACCATCATGTTGACAGAAGCTCCTGTGTTAAAAATAGTCAAGCTGTGAACTCCTGGGTAATGACTTTGGCTTTCATTATGTTCTTTCCAATTAGTTTCCATTTGCCAAAACATAAAAGTGGACTCGTCAAATTGCTCTAAAGCTTCTAATTTTATATAGCCATTGTGATGTATCCTTGACAGCTGATCAATGCTCTCAAATGTGTTCATCATGAGTTGTTCTCCCTTAAACGGTGTTTATTATCCTTGTGGGCTGAGTGGCCTGTGCCAGATATGTGTTAGTCAATCTGTTTCTATAAGTTACATGTACCTATAGTAGTTCAGGTCAGCTATAGCACTAGGTGCTCCTAGCACGTGATAACGTACCCTAACTAGATCCTTGTCTTCATGACTGTCTTCTCCTTCTGTAAGGAGGGAAAGCCCAGTTCACGGCATCAATAGTATCTTCCATAGCTGATGTATCCCTTTACTGAGTTTTATTTATTGTACAGTAACGCTAAAGGTGTCACATATTGTGGCACTTGTTCATGTAAAAACTTTCTTGGTAACATTCTACATGTAACAATCATTGATCTTAAATGGATTTTCTAAAGTTGGGACTATAAAAATCTGCTATGATGATGATCTTAATCCCAATTTTTCTAAACTCAACTTAATTGGTGAGTTGATGCATTTTTTATTAATTTTATTAAAATTTTATAATTTGCAGCGGATTTTAAGGAATTTAGGTTCCCTCAATCTGTCAGCGGATGAATGTTAGAATTTTGAAATTTGTCAATCTTTGGACACAACTAATCTATCTATCAATTTTTGTAGCTCTTGCAGGACTACTACTTATCAAGTGAATGCGTGTTTACCTTACATCACTTAAAATTTCTACATATTTTAGTCCTTTCTTTTGAAATAAAGCCCAATTGCTTACAACTAGCACTGTTATGAATTTTTTAATTTTAATTTATTATATGGGGACCTTAGTCATTATAAACCAAGGGTTTTGTGGGGAGTATTTAGCATCCCTATATGCCATGGAGGGTGGTTGCACAACAAGACTGAGTTGTGATGAGGATTGAAGTGATCTTGTGCATCTTAATAAAGCTGAAAATTGAGAGAAGCTGGTGATGTAGGAGTTCCGCCATACTTGGCCTATTGTGAGGCAAATTATTTGTAATTTTGTACTGCCCTGCAGTAATATCTGGATTGAACATGGCAGAATTTGAATTTTCTGTTGAACATCCAAATGGGGATTTGTGTATTGATGCAACCTTGATGCTTGGAGGATTGATATGACTCTCTTCTGGTATAGTCTTGAATATGTTGAGGTGGAAAATAGGGCCATGTGGGCCCATTTGTTACATTTTCTAAGCCATAATCTCATGGTGAGGTGTGCATTTGGCAGCTCACATGATGGTACAGAATTAAAAAGTCTCATGCATTAGCTCTGAGCTTAAATCCTCCTTGCTGTTATGCTAGCTTTCCAGCTGAGATGATGAGGGTTTGGAGGTGGGTGGTTGGACTTCTGGAATGTGAGGCCTCTTGCACCTATCATTAGAACTCCAGAGTGACCGTGACACTTTCTGGGATCCTGGAGTCCAGTCAATTCCCTTTGTGCTATCCCTGTCTCGAATCCCCCCATTAAAATTTGCCTAGTTGTCATTCCATCTCCCAGCATTCTTGGAGTTTCAGGATCTTAATTTACAAGGGGTAATATAACGATTGGTGATTACACATCTGTTTCTTTGTGTTGAACTTAGGAAATCTTGATATGACGATGGTTGCAATCCCAATTTTCTGAAATTGACTTAATTGGAGAGTTAATGAATTTTGGGATTGTTTCATTAATATAAAAAATTGAAGAGGATTTTAATAAATAAAGTTCCCTCAATACACCAGTGGATAAATGTCAAAACACTGGCATTTGATAAGCCTTGGACACGCCTAATCTATCTATAATTCTCATAGCCCTTATAGGTATACTATTTATCAAGTGAGGATGTGTTACCCTTCCATCACTTAAAGATCTTAAATATTTAGTCCCTCCTTCTGAAATAAAGCCTTTTTGCTTTCAACTAGCACCTTTATATAATATCTAATTCAAATTTTTTATATATGGGGACCTTGGTCATGATAAACTAAGGTTAGGAGGGGAGTATTCAACGTCCCAGTGTTCCAAAAGGGTGATTGCACAAAATGACTAAGTTGTGCTGAGGTTTGCAGTGATCTTGTGCATTTGAGTGAATTTTAAAGATGATATAGGCTGGAGATGTAGGAGCTCCGCTGCACTGGCCTATTGTGAGGCAAATTTTGTGTAACATAATACCACCATGCAGCAATATATGGGCCTTTGAACATAGCAGAATTTGAATTTTTTTGGAGATTCAAATGGAGATTTGTGTATCAATGCAACCCTGATGCAAGGAGTATTAAGGGGATCTCTTCTGGTGAAGGCCATCATATGTCAAGGTGGCTAAGGAATTTGGGAGCCCATTTGTTACACTACATGTTTTTGGTTCTTAGCTCTGGGCTTTTAGCTCTTATTCTGAGTGGCATATAAAGCATTAATTTTTCTAAATGTTGTTGTCTTGTTGCTTTAGGTTTAGTTCTATATGTCCCCTAGTATATCAGGCTGAGCTTTTTTACTAGCCTTCAGTAAATCGCGGCCTTAATGGCTATGGTAATATGCATTTTAGATATAGATGCATCTCTAGCGAACTCAGTAGCACCATCTTTTTATTATGCAATTTCATTGCTCCAGTTGTCCACAACTGCTGTGCCATGAGGTAATATCAAATGGCGCATGTCACCTATAATCTTCACCATCTTTGTTAACAAGAATTCCTGCTTCTGATATGGACATCTTGATTGCTTGTAAATTTAGACAGGTTTATAGCTAGAACACAAAACAAGTTATTCCTGAGTGTAAGCTCACACTAAGTATTACTTTGGTCTTGCAACTCATGTAAACTTGCAAATGGCGAGCTTTCTGGTGATCACTCTTGAAATTCATATTGTTCTCATATATATTTAATAAACCTGCAATTGTCCTTTTCCAGAAGTAAACATAGTCTTGAAAGGACTATTAATTTGGATCTTCAAATAAGTCAATGCTTATTTGCACGTTGGTGGTGCAGTCAGTTGATTAACAAATAATGGTGTCTCTAGATGTGTAGCTGTTTTAAATGGAGCTAACTCTTGCTGTGCTGAACTTGTAGTTGAGATTTCAGGTCTTCCAAATTTATGTCAAATTTGTACATGATGGAGTCATGTTGATACAAGCATTATCCATGCCCGTTTAAGATGCAGATGCACATTATTATTGTTTTTAGTTATAGTAATAATTCTTCAAGTCTTTTAGGGTGAACTCAATCTTTCTTCTAGTGGTATTTACACACTCATAATTTTAGTTGCAGTATCGTGAGCTCTTCAAAAGTTTTCTTAAATTTCTCAAGTTGTGTCCATGAAAGTTCTACCTCCAAACCAATGTTTGAGTCTAGTTTTGTAATTACCCCTTCCATCACTAGGAGCAGAGGAATTTTCTCCATGGTAGGCCCCCAAACTCTCATTATCACTTATCACTTGATACATTGCATGCTCTTTTCTCCTTTGGTCTATTTGTGTCACCCCTGTAGTGATCAACAGAGTCAAAGCCTCGACCTTTTTGCCTAATTGATGTGGTAATTTGCTATTTAAAGTTGTGAGTGCTTATAATAGACACCAAAAGCGGTTTTACTTGATAAAAAGTATAGTGCATCCTTGTTGAGACTCTTCTTTTGCTAACTGTTGTAAAATTTTGCAGATTGTGGTTTTTGTACACCCCATTGGCAATATTTTTATTTTTAACTATTTGAGGATGGCCGACCAGGGGACTGACACATCCAATATTTGAGAAGGGAAGTAAAGAGGGGAAGCACACTAAGTATTGGAATCAGAAAGGCAGTACAAGACATGGTACACTTGGGTGTGGCTAGTAGCCACGGGTTGTGGGTGACTATAGCCTTGAGAGACTTGACAGCTCAAGGGCTAGTAGGGTGTACCGCCTATAGAGATTGTGAGGTTTTTGGTGTCACATCAAAGGAATCAGATTGGGAGCCAGTTACCCATCTGATTCTTCCATTTGTGTTTTAGTGATCCAAATATCCAGGCTTAGAAGTGGTCGGCCAAGTGGCTGTGGAACCTGAAGATAGCTTGGTTAATGTTGTGGAAGATCCCGTTGAAGGCATCAAGGGCAATTGTGTGAATGGACCATATTGCAATACTCACAATTAAAGCCATTAGCATCTAGGGGATAGGTGAGATTGTGTTGAGTGCTAGGATATCGCGGGATAGTCAGAATTCAGCTGATGGTGATTGTTGGAATAAGTGCATCACATTGGCCCAGATAATCTTGGATGGCGGGCACTCTTCCAGGCGGTGGGCCAGCATGTTGAGTCTGCCGCAGATGGCGCATGACTTGAACAAAGAGAAGGTGCGGTCAGCTGTTCTAAACGTGCAACGCATGTAGCGCCACACTGTGGAGCTCACTTGTGGGGATAAGAGGGGTCAAGTGATGAGGTCCCACACCTTCCTTCAGGTGCGCAAGTCATATGGGACGTCTTGGTAATCTAGATAGTCAATCTAGGATAGAGGGGAAGGGTGGCAGTGGGGCGGGTGAGTTGGTCACAGTTTGTCCTCTGTGAAGTCACGTTTACTCTATTGGAGGGTTAGTATCTTCAGATTGTTGTGCATAGGAGAAACTTCAAATTTTATTGTCTTAGGGTGTACAGGACGCGTTTGAAGTAACGGTTGGTGTTGTGCGGTCCTGTGGCTGTTGGATGTATTGTTAGGTACTCCATAAGTGTTGTAGGGTTGGACGGGCACCTCAGATGTAGTGCCCTTGCAAAGTTAGTTTGGGCTGCCTTGGCCCAGTGGGGGGATGGCGGGTTGGTTGACATTGTCATAGCTATCCAGGAGCCAAAGATTTGCGTTGCTCGTTCCATGAAATTAAGCAGCCCCATCCCACCTTTCTTCTGTGGGCCATACATGGTCTCCAGCCTAACTGGTGCGCGGTATCCAGACCATAACCAGTTCCGCAGGAGCTTGTAGATTGCATTGGTAAAGTTTGTGGAGAAAGGAACTGCATGAGCAGCAAACCATAGCTTTGATAAGATCAGGGAGTTGGCTAACATAAACCCTTTCAGCTAAATCAGCTTTACTCCTCCGCATGCTTGTCATTCTTTTTGTGTTGTCCAATATTTTGGTTTCAATGGTATCAAGTGCATATCCGCCAGCCTCAAGCCATATTCCCAGATGATGGAATGGGTTGGTGGCAGGGTGGGGTGCGAAGGGTAAGCATAGTGGTTTTATTGGGGTAGGTCTTTGTCTTGTGGTAGTCTGTGCGGTGGGTTGGTATGGTCAGTTGTGGGAGGGGGGTCCAATTTGAGTTAGATTTGCCCATTACAATTACCTCTGTTTTATGTTTGTTCAGCTTGGCGTTACTCACTGACTCATACTGGTGGATAATGCGCTCAATTGCTCTGGCATCTCTATTGCCTGAGATGCCAACTACACAGTCATCAGCAAAGGCGAGCATTTTGGTTGGTAGTTGTCCTTCCAACCTGATTCCAGAGAGCTTGGAGTTTACTATGTGGAGGAGAGGGTCGAGGCTGAAATTGTATAGTAGGGGGCTAAGTGAGTCGCCTTGTTTGAGGCCCCTTTGTGGGGTGATGGTGTCAGTTAGGAAGCCTGGGCCTCTGATTGCAAACCTGGCCGAGCGTGTTAGGAGTAGCGCCCAGTTTATAAAGCGGGGTGGGAGGTTGAAGGCCTTCAGACATTGTTCCAAGTAGTCCCAGTGCACTCAGTCATATGATTTCTTTTGGTCCAGGAAGGCAAGGGCGCCTGTGAGGGTTAGCTTGGCAGATTTTGGCTATGGTGTGAATGTTATCCCAAATCAAGTGATTGGGGATAAAGCCAAACTGGAGGGGGAGAGGGCTGTCTGTGCAATGCATCCCAGACGCTTAGCTAAGATTTTTGTTAGTATTTTAGTATCGGTGTTGGTGAGAGCAATTGGATGCCAATTGTTTAGGTCTGCCTAGTCTCCTTTTTTGAATAGTGTGACCACATATGCATCTTGGCCGCCAGGTGGAAGGACTGTGTCCTCTAGGCACTTGTTCATAGTTGCTAGTAGTACTGGTGCAATGTAATCAAAATATTTTTTGTAAAATTCATATGGGAGGCCATCAGGCCCAGGGCACTTGTGGCGCGGAGTTGATTTTATTACCTCTCATATTTCCTCTCTAGTGATGGGTTCAGCAGGGTCTGGTTTATTAGCTATATTGTTAATATTAGCAGATGATAGAAAAATTTTTATTTTGATAGGTGCCGCAAAATCTGCCATGTACAGGTCTGTGTAAAACTGGTGTAATTTGGCC
This sequence comes from Massospora cicadina, assembly GCA_022478985.1. Lineage (NCBI taxonomy): Eukaryota > Fungi > Entomophthoromycota > Entomophthoromycetes > Entomophthorales > Entomophthoraceae > Massospora > Massospora cicadina. The sequence goes on from JAKSZP010012003.1 coordinate 112,184, forward strand.
AATATTTCAGATGGTGTGGATGCCAGTGTGTCATCTGCTCGATGGATCTGTGTGCAGGTTGCTGAGATTGAGATTGGTCTAAAGCGGCGGAAGAATTGGGCCATGTGGGTTTCACCAGATAGAATGTAAGTTGATTTGTGACATACTTCAATATAGTGCTGGTGTTTTCTGAAGATGGAGTTGACCTGTGCAGATGTTTGGAACCACAGGCGTCCCCATTGATGGCTGTATCCCTCGCGGGGTGTGTTGTTTTCTAAGTGTTGGAGCTGTCTGATAGCCTTATTGATTGTCACGGATGTTGCAGCCAGTTTTCTGGAGTTCAAGTGACAGGCTTTCTTGGTTACTCTAGTCTTGAAAATTTCCCACCTGGCAATAGGGTTCCCTGTAGGTGGTCATATTTTCATGTTTGTGTTGTTATCACCTTCTCAATCCAAAGTTTTATCTCTGGCTCATGGATGGTGCTTGGATGAACCTTGTGCCAGGTCAGTGGCTTTTGGTATTTTGCCGCGGATGATAATTTTATTGATACCATTTGGTGGTCAGAGAGGGGGATAATTGCTGTTTAAAATTTGATATACAGTGATGGAAGTCTATGGGGGCAAGCATCAGGTCAATCTGGGTCATTGAGATCAGCTGGTTGTTATTGTAGTGGGGCCTCATCATGTTGGCCAGCGTGGTGGCCTGTTTATGGATGGTGTCATAGCCCAGCGTTGCCTTTAGTATGTGAAGTTCCATGTGGCTGCAGGTTATGGCCTTTGTTTTGGGCCAGCGGTCAGTTATGGGATTAAGCCAGCAATTGAAATCTCATGCAAAAAATGTTTTCTTAGCAAAGGGGATTGAGAGGATATTGAAGAAAAAATTTTGGCGGTCATTTGGATCATTTGAGGCATAAACACACGCCACGGCGAAATTTTCTCCATTCCACTCAACATCCATTAGAAGCAGCCATCCCTCCAGGAGGGAGGATGTGCTTTGGATATTAACTGGGGGATTGCAGTTGGCTTGAATTACCACCCCACAGTGGTATGTCCAAAGGGATTTAGCTGGGGAGAGCATGGCTGACCATGACTCCTCCTCCCTCGGTGGACAGTGGGGTTCTTGGATGGCCAAGATGTCCACGGGGATATTGCGCAGGAAAGCCAAATTTTTGGCCTGGGATGTGGGGGCTTTGGCTCCTGCGATATTGAGCGTCCCTATGGTGATTGTGGTAATCTGCACATCAGGAACGTTGGGGCGACCCACTGTGGTCACCCTGTTCCTTAGCAGCGCAGGTCATGCTACAAGTTTGGGGTGATCAGATAGGATGGTTCCAGCATGTTGCTTGGTGGTTGTAGCATCAGTTTTGTTTGTTTCTTTGGGCTCAGATTACTCCGAGGAGTTTGGCTCTGGCATTGATTGTGTTGTGCCCCACCAGTGTAAAATATTCCGCTACTTACCTGTGGGCTAGATGTGTAGAAGCTAGGTGTTGGGGCAACTGGGTTTTGTGTGGGAGCGTTGTCAGTTTGTTATTGGCTGGGATGATCTTCCATATCATACTCATGGACCATGTTGTTGCTGGATGCATGTGATTGGCTAGGAGGATCCACAGTGGTGCTAGGTGGTTCTGCTTCAGTGTAATTGGAGGCGTTTGATTAATTGTGTTTGAAAAATTTGCTTTGATTTTGTTGAATTTTATGTGGGGTCTGAAAGGTTATTTTGCCATGCTGCCATTGCATCTGACTGGATCTGGTCCAGGTAAATCGTGGTATGGGCTTGGGTCTTGGCAGAACTCGTGGCCTGCTTGCAGGCGGCCTGTGCACGACAGTGATTCTTGCATGAAACAGGTTTGACTAAAGTAATTTTGGCTCTTTCACCCCAGTGGAAGGTGTAAGTGGCGTCCTTCATTTTACCAAAGGTTGGGCTTGTTTCATCCATATCATCCTCACAAAATTCTGGTGCTTCTACCCCACATTTGATGGGGCATGCATGGTCTTTGTGGCCTAGAGCTGAGCAGAGGCTGCAGATGGGCGGAGTGTGTTCTGGTGTGATGCGGAAGGGGCGAGATATGCTGTCATCAGGGAGATTGATGGTCGCCATGCATGGAATGAAAGTGATATCTTCTACTAAATCCTGGTTGGGTTCAATAATTACTATTGCCTTCCCTGTGCATAGGTGGGGCAAGAGGGGGAATTTTTAAATTCAAATTGTTTAATTTCGCTGTAACTTTCTAGGCCCACATGGAGCTCATCCTCAAGGATTTCTTGGTGCATGGTGCTCAGGAGTCAGTCACATATGATGAACATGTGATTTGACTTGTTCCATCATATGTGCATTATTCAGATAATGCAACCTTTGTTGTTAATTTTTATGGAAAATTTGGTTTTTGCTTCATCCGCTGCTTCCTCCGCGGTCATGAACCTGACATCCACCCATTCTCTATGTAAAATTTTTAAAATTTACCAAGATGGTGTTTTGAAAATCCTGGAGAAGGCCTCCCCCATTTTCTCCCATGATTTGAGGGAGGTATTGCTGACCATAATTCTAAGGCTGTGCTCGAGGGAGGACAAGGGTTGGGAATGTTCAATTTTTGTGAAAGCGCCCATTTTTTGTAAAAATTTGAAAAACTCTGGGTGCGGCGCTATGCTTACCCTTTTTTGGGGGAGGTTGTCCCAATGTACTGCTGTGGAATTTTTCTCCAATGGGTTGGGTGGGTTTAGGGCCTTTTGCGCTGGCCCCTTTTGCCCAGCTGGTGTTGGTGCGTACAAATCTGCTCATTTTCCTGGTTGATTGTCAAATTGGATAATTTGTGGAGAATCATGTTACTAATAGTGATAATAATAGGAAAGAAAAGCTCCCCATTGGCAATATTTTCTTGAACACTCACTTATATTCTTTCCATAATTTTGGTACGCTGACCTTCTGAAGATGATACAAGAAAATCCTGGACTAAACTATTTTTATCTTAATGAGCAGCCAAGGTATCCTATTATATTGTCCTTTGAATAGATTTTTGGCTGAATTTTGAGACCTTCTATTCAGTAAGATCTCAGGCTGGTTACTAAAGATCTATTCACATAACCCAAGCATAATTGAAAGCAAGTACAAACGTGAGATTCAGTGTTATATGACTTTTTTATTAACATAAAGGTGTGATATCTATACTTTTTGCCAAATTTAATATGTGTACATGAATAGGTAAGGGAATTGTGTATTGGTGAAAAAGTAACTTCTTTCAGGACTTCTAGTTAGGTGCTTCTTTATCTCTGCTCTAGTTGCAGCATCTGATTGTTTGAGGTCTTTAATTCATGAGCTCCATCTCTCTATAACAGCTAGTGCCATAATTCCTGGTATAGAGCATCACAAAAGAAGGTCTTGGTATCCAACTAATGAAAGGGCCATAGATCTTTAAAACTATTAAATTATCTCACAGGTAAAAATAAGAAATGAGTAGTGACCCTTCCAGCTGAAATATTCTTATAGAATAATCATCAACGAGAGATTAATTACCTAATTTAGCTAAAGTACAAAAAATAACCAAATGCAAGGTCAGAGACATAAAGGGAATCTAGCACTATGAGGTTGATCTTCTTAGAAAAGTTCTTAGGCCAAATTTATTTCAGGTCCCATCCATTCATCCTGTTTCTTGCCTTGATATAAGCAAAGTTAAGTTTTTATTTTACTTTTTAAGTATACTTACATAGTTAAGAATTAAGGTTTTGCATAACACACTATTCTGTTAATTCATCTTTTATGATAATAAATTAATACTTCCAATGTCTGAGCCTACCATATGGTTCTAAATAAGATATGGATCTCCCTTGATAGTCTAGAAACAGGAGAATTCGATCCTTTTGTTGTATCTGCCACCTCTACAAGCATACCAAAACATAAAAATTTCAAAATTTCTTAAAACTTTTGAAACTTTGCTGTCTGATTCCACTCCTCTCTTAAATTTTTTCCTTATGGTTTTATTTGACAAGCTGTATTGAAAATATCAAATATCACATTAAAAGTTGCCTCTTTTTAACCTTAAGCAACTTGGCATCTATCATCTTTGTGTCTTGAGACTTAACAACAAAGATATCCTGCAGCCCAGTTTCTGTGACACTTATGGTGTACATCCCTTGACCAAGATGTTAAGCTTCACCTTGTGTATTCCCCACTTTCTTGTCAGGGGTGGGAGTATTGCTTTCAGTACTTGGAACATTAACCTATTTGTATTTGGTGTCCAAGGTTCTGTTTGTGGTGCCATTTCAATGCGTCTAGATTCAGTGCCTCAAACAACATTGGACATTAACCGTTTGATTAATTTATACTATTCACTTTGATTGTTTAGATGAAGAAATTAACAATAGATAAGAAATCAGAAACTATCGTCATCAGCAGCATTAGTAGGGAATACTCAAATATTGTGTGTTTGAAAATAAATTCTCCCTGTTGGAATGTTGGGGATGAAATATAACCATCTGAATAAATTATCAGGGCAATCAAAACCTTGCATAAGAATTTTTTAAATAGAATAAACAGTTAAGGTAAAACGCTTATTAATCAGAGATTACCTTAATTTTTGTTAATAATAGTGAAAAACAAAATCATTGTAAAAACAGTAATCTAGTTTATTACTAGGGAGCAATATTTAGGAGGAATAAGTATTAATGCTCAGGAAAAATTGTCAATAACACCTAAGATAAGTCTATATCTGATTTAATCTTCTGGATTTATAATGGCATCTTACAATCTTTCAAAGTAGAAATATTTATTTGTTTAGACTTGGTCTAAACCCTGACAGCGGTGGTGATTGATTCTTCAGATCAGGGTCAAACCTTGACCTCAGATGATATCAATTTTCATTTAGCCCCATTCCAGCAATGACCCTTCTAGATCTTGTTTTAAAGGGGAAGGGCCATGCATATTAACTATGTGCCTGATTCATCACTGTACCATGGGCAGCTTAACAATCAAATGTTCATTTCTCCTTTTATAGATGACCTTTTGTAGGGCCCTTCCCATTTTGAAGCTAGTTTGTTGTCTCTTCCACCTAGCTGGTGATAATAAAAAAGGACTAAACCACCTGGCTGGAAGGTATGTAAGGGGACATGTTTTTTGTTAAGCCAAATTTTCTTTTTAGAGGTGGTACCAGACAAATCTTCCAGCCAAAGCTTTTAGTTTAATGATTTTATTAGCAATAGCTTTCATACTAACATCAGGGGCTTTAAGGGGAGGCAGTGTCTCAGTATATTGTACTTTGGAGTGCAAGTGGGTATCCCCTACATACAAAGCTTGGAAGGGGAACATTTTTAAATTAATAGGCCTAATTTGGTAAGCTAAAACTGCACTGGGTAAGTATTGAGGCCATCTTAGTAGGTCAGTCAAGGCCATTTTCCATGGTCTCAAATGTAAAGTAGCATTAATTTGCTCAACAAACCTATTGGTTGAAGGATGATAGGGGGTGGTAAACACTTGATTAGATCCCATTACTTAGATAAATCTTGACCAGTGATTAAAAGTTGTGGCCATTGTCCAAAAGGATTATATTAGGACACCCATGTTGGGTGATGATACATTCAATTAAAAGGAGGTTTTCTTTTTTGAAGCTAAAGAAGTACATGGTTTTAATCCAGTATATTTGATCAAGGACTATTATGAGGAATTGATGGCCATTAGATGATTGGTTTAGGGTCAACAACATCAAAAGTAACTGTATTAAAGTTTTCATAAGGAGTAATTTTGATGGTGGGGGCGAGGAGTAGGGCCATATTGCTTTTTACATACTAGGCAAGGTTTTAATACATTATAGATAGATGGGAGCATCCCTTCCCAGCAGCACTGAGATTTGGAGCATTTCTAGGTTTTCCAGATTCCTCACTGGACAAATTGCAGATAGCATTCTTGGATAATATTTGTTTTTTCAGAGGGACAGCTATATAACAATTTGATTAATACTAACTAATAGAGGTGAAGATCCTAGATCTGATTTTTACCGCCTTTTCTCTAACTTTTTTTTGGATTGTGATGGGCTCATCTTTCTACAGTTGAGGTTGGCTTAGGAGTTTAAAGTTAGTCTTCCTTAGGGGTTTTAGAGTTAGAATAGGTAATCTGAAAAACAATTTATGGTTTGATAAATTGGCCCTGGGATATAAACTATATAAAAATAATAATTTTGAAGCTTTATTCTCATCATGCAAAATGCCTGTAAGTATCTTTCCTTTTCTGGGGCAATTTTAATGAGGAATGAGTAGTAATTATAATAAAGTGGGACCCATAAAATAGGTTATAAATTTTGATGGCCAGTAAAACTAGACATGCACTCACGTTTTATTACATTATAATTGCTTTCAGATTTATGTTAATTTTTGCTGTAATGACAATGACATGGTTCACTAAATTTCCATCGTGTTGTGATAGTATAGCTCCTATAGTGACATCACTAGCATCAGCAAAAAGTAAAAATTTATCAAAATTGAGCGCAAGGACATGAGAGTGAGTAAGAGCTAACTGTAATAGTCAAAAGGCTGCTGTTCTCACCACTGAAAAGGAATTTCCCTCTTTTTAAACAAACTAAGGGCTGGATTTATCTGCAAAAATGTGGAATGGATTGCCAATAATATCTGAATATTTCTGGAAAGCTTGTACATCTCAAAGGACTTAGGCATTATTTAAGAGATGGTTTTAGATTTTTCATCAATTGGTGATATTCATTCTTGACTTATATTATGTTCTAGAGATCCATTTCATTATGGAAGAAGAAATATTTTAAAGGTTTTTAAAACTAGTGAATTTTGTTGTAATTGCTAGAAGACCACCCTAAGGTGAGCTAGATGGGCATTAGAATTTTGCAAGAAGATGGTCCTGTTATCATGTTAGACTAACATGCAGGATCATTTTTGGTCCCCTGGTAAGAAATCTTTGCTCTTTGAAAAGTAGCATGAGCATTGCATAGCACCCTGTGGCATCCATGTAGGTTTGTCAGACCCTAATAAATATAAGAGCACTTTTTTCATAATCCTCAAGGGTATAGGTCAATCTGAAAGTAACAAGTGAAATCCATCAGTATAAATATTTTAATCCTGTCATTAGTCATAAAAAGTCATATATCCAAGGAAGCAGATAATTATCATCTAGGTTATAGAATTTAATTGGTGATAGTCCATGATAGCTTGAAGACCGTCATAGGTTTTTTAGATTAAAAGCAGAGAAGAAGCCTAAGGGCTTTTAGTTAATAACTGTAGTCTAGACTCTAGTAGCCTTAACTCAAGAGCCATTTGTGCCTCCTCTACTTTGGACTTCAGATAAGCTCAGGCTTTATTTAGGGTATGATCTTAAGTTTCCATTTAGTGGATTATTCCAGACATTTCCTATATCGCCAGGTCCCTTAGAAAAGATATTTATATTCTTCAAGAAGGAATTTTATACCTTGCTGTTCTTCAGGAGCAAGTGTGCCCCGATTTTTTACTTTTGTATAAGGCAATTGTGAAAGGTGGGCTAATACTTAACTATTTTTGAGTGCAAAACAGTTTAATACATAATTTTTGATAGTACAGAGTTTGAAAAAGGCAATGACCGCATGCTGATGGACCTGAAGAGGCTGATTTTAAAATTTCTCAAGAAAAAGATTTAGACTTTTCATAGGAAAGATCTAAGATCATAAGGCAGGTCAAAGATTCCTTAATAGAAGAGTTTTGTCGTTCATAATTCTAAGACATTATTATGTGGAATTTGAACTTTAACTCTTGAGTCTAACATGACTTGAGAACACGGAGGTATAATAAAGAATGGGGCATTAATAGTTTTTCATCCATAGCACCCACAGTGTCAGAAGGCAGTTTTAAGACCCTAGTAATCAGTATTTTATCTGACAGATAGAGGTAGGGTACTTGATGTTACAGTAATGCTTCTTTAAGCCCCATACTTCTAGACTGGAGATTAAATAACAGTGGTACCTGATATTCTAGAAGAGAGAGATAATGTTCCTTATAATTAAATATAATTTAATTCCCCTATTAGTTGGAATTAAATGTATATTTATGATTTTTTTTTTTAAGGCTATAGCTTGGGAAGTAATCAAAAGCTTCCCAATATATAAGACAAGGCAGAGTATTCTCCAACCATCTAGTACTAAAAGGGCAGAGTAAGCTCCAATAGTTTTAGTGGGAAGAGCTCCCTCTTTCCCATATTTGCCCTCATTGATTAGATTAGGAGCCATTTTTAATAAGTTGGGAGGATTTACTGTTAGTTAGTGAACTGGTGTCAATCATGGCCAAAACTTCAACTTTATGGAATACTTCTCTTACCCATACAACTGAGAATCCAAACTGGTAATCATTTGCTAGAATTTAGTCTTTAGAGACATGCAGCAAGGCTAGATGAGGTTTAAATCTAGTCCAAATTTAGGGGTTATAAATTGTTTAATAGTTTGTTAGTTAAGAATATCTTTTGATAGAGGAGCTGACTGTAAAAATTTGTTTAAGTAATTGGGCAATATAATATTGAGAAAGTTTTAGGTCTTCAATGCCTTAAGTAGAAGGGATATATTGTGTTCAGATGGGGCAGTCAACACAATGCTTCAGAAGTACTAGACATGGAACTGGTAGTATGAGGACTAAGGTGTAGTCAAAAGAGGAAGCATCTCACCCTAAGTTTCCCAATCATTTGCTGCATTATTCTAAGGGCTTCAGTAGCAGTTATCCACAGTGTGGTTGGTACGCTTGCAATAAATGCATTACTGTTCAAGGGTAGAGGATTTTAGAACTATCAAGATAAAACTTGGAGCTGAGTTTTAGAGGTATGTTGGGATCTTAGTATGCCCACATTATCCATCTATGACAGATTCCATGTAATCATCTATCTTTTCTTATTTTGGTTGGCTTACTGATAAGAAAGCCTAAAAGATGTTGGAGTTATCAAATTTTCAATATCTAATGTTTAAGATGTTCTTTTATAAGACATTAGCTTAGTTTTTAGGATTTAATTCAATCTTGATGGTAATTGTCAGTAGGTCAGATATGATCACTAACAATTTTGATAAGTGCGTTCAGTTGTTGGTTTAGATCAGAAATTAATTCCCTTAATATGGATCAATCATGGTATGTCACCAATATATCAAGGCATTTTTATGGTTACTAAATTTATTGACAACGTTTTTTGGCAGTAACATAAATGTTAGCTTGGGTAATGCAGCCTGCTGTAAATGGGTAATTTGTACCATTACCTAAGCACAGCTGCTAGCTTGTAAAGTTAAATCTTCTAGGGTTAGTTAAAGGATTTGAGACACGCTATTTCAAAAACCATTCCATTGATGGTCATAATCTAGTTGTTAGTGGATAATAACTAGGTGTATGGATGATAGAAGAAATTATTTATCATTGGTTTTACTCTTTATGGTTAAGTTCATTGGTAAAGGATGCCGTTTTTCATTGAGGTAACAGCTAAAGAATTAAGCACTGAACTTCCATAAATAAACCCTCTTAGTTTATTTATTAAAGACAGAAGTAATTAGATAGTTATATAAAAGTTATATTTTTAATTTTTGTAAGAGCTAAAGGAGTCATTTCCCTTATCTATTATCTCTTAGGTTGTGAAGTGAAATAGAAATTATTTCCTAAAAGCGGATACCTGAGTGAGGTTGTAATCACTTGTAAAAAAGGGACTTAGCTAGCTAATTGTCACCATACAACTAGCATTCTCCTTAATTCTTACTAAACTAGTCACAAGAACTGGTGCAGTAGACTTTAATAAAAGCATACTTTTGGTGCTCACTACAGGGGGCAGTTGAGTTTTCCTTACCAATTAGCAATATAGAGACTCTTAGAATAACAGTTCTCTTGACTGACGCCAAAGTTTAAAAATGGGCACAAAGCTGTAAATTATCAGAGAGGTCAATAAACAAAAAGGTGAGGTGAATAAGAGACTAATTATTGAATTAGAAAGCGTTGATACTATAGAGCATATAGGGACATGTTGTAAGTATTGGGGACCAGCCCTTGAAACTGGATAGGGTTCAGCACCTGTTAAAATCTTGGGCTTGGATAGCTCGCTTCTGGCCCTAGATTTCAACTGCACAGATCCGTGGATTCTTGCGTTGATTATTTTATTAAAATTGAGTAACTGGGGCAGTTTTAGTATGAATCCTATTATTAAAGTTAAATCCCCAAAAGCCACGTTGAGTGAAATGTCCAACTCTAGACAAATGCTTCTTCCTCTTGAAGATATATTTAATCTGGTAGGGAACAATTCCCTATTCTCTTCATGCAGAGCCAAGCAGAGATTTGATAAAACTAACCTAAGGATATCTGAACCTTGCACTCTTCTCTTAAGAGTAATGTTTAAACAACCAATATTAAACAATAAAGTTATTATCAAGTTTTTATCTAATTTTATTAGAGAATAATTTGGGGGTTTTATAGTTAAATTGGCACACAACTTTTCATTTTTCCACTGGGAATTATTTGTGCTCCTATACTGGTTTGACCCTCAATGTTAGGCACCAAATCTTGTTGGGTACCGTTGCCTTGGGTTTCTTAAGCAGCGTAATCCTCAGGTGTTTGGAGGACCAAACAATTGGTATTAGGCACTTGAAACCAATTGTTTTAGCCAATGATAATTATACTCTTCCTCCAGTATTCAAACGTTTTGGTAGTTTCTGATGACTCCAATCCATATTGCTCTGAACAATTCCCTTTAAATCGACTATTGGGCATTATTCTAACATTGAATTATTGCTTGATTTCGTCAGGGATGATGCCTGACAAAAATCTCATCTATTGGCAACCTCAAATATCATCAAGGATGATGCTTGATGATAATTTCATTAGTTGACGGCCTCAAATATCATTGGTTGATGATGCCTGATGATAATCTCATCAATCGGCCACTATTGCTGATCCTATATATTTATTTTCTAATTGTTGAATCTTATATTTGGTCAAAAGGTTGGATTATGTGGTCATCTGCAATTCTGACACATCCCCCTTCTTGACCAGATATCCAACAAAAGATAGAACCCTTGGGCCAGCCTCATTAATGAAGAAAACTCCCAATTATACCTCCTTATGCCTCATGTCGCTGATGCTCCCACCCTAATGCTGTCCGCCTATGGTCTGCCAGCTAATGCAGGCACCGAACAAATGCTTCCCCAAAGCCTCCTCGCCATCTGATATGGCTTCCTAGGCTGAAACCCTAGGGGCTATATTAGGAATTTTTTATTTATGATAATCCCTTTGTTTGGCCCATTTGTGAATAAAGATGCATAGTGGCTCCCCCTTTTGGGTTGGGCACCACTTGTACTAAAAAAGATAGAACCCTTGGGAATGGAAGCTATCTTTGCTGGAGCTCATATTTTGTTTGTCATATCTCTATGTCCTCAGCGTAGTGTAGGTCTGTTCACACTCAACGCTCATATGCTCTTCTCAGTTTGATGACTTCATATCCTTGATTGCTACCCATTGCTACCTCTTCTCAAGCATGGTTCCCACAACATTATGCTGCATCAGTCCCATCTTTGCATCATTTGCTGAAAGATCAACTGGTCCACCTGTACAAACCCCAGGATGGGTCTTGTTGGCACTTTGCCACCTGTACAAACCCCAGGATGGGTTCCATTTGCACTTTGCCAACTGTATAAACCCCAGGATGGGTTCCACTGGCACTTTGGCACTTGTACCAACCCCAGGACAGGTCTCAATATTTCATTGATAGGGACTATTCTGGCAGATCTAGTTTCAGCCATTCCTGATCCTGCCAAACGCTCAGGACTTGTGCCCATTAATTTATCCCTTCCTTCACGCTTGGTAGGTTGGAGTTTTTTAGTGCATCACTGCTTGAATTAAAATTGTTTTTTTATATATTTTTTACTTTTTTATTTTTATGCATTTTTTTCTTATTTTTATTTTTATTTATATATTTTTTGCTTAAGCCCAATACTTTATGTATTTTTGTGGACCTATTGCCTTCAATATTTGATTGTATAGGCATCATTTGTCAACTTGATAATTTCAAACAGTCCACATCGATGAATCCCCCCTTGGGTTGGGACCATCTAGTACTAAAAAAAATAATTTCAAACAGTCCCATCCATAGGCATCCAACTCGTTTTTCCCTTTTTCTAATTTCTCTCCACCATTATTTTCTGACTCAAACATTCAGATTAACTTTGTACATTTTCCTCAATCCAAATTCGTCAATATCTGATCCCATTTCTTGTCAATGAGTGCGTTTTTCTCTATCCAAATTTGTCTAGTTCTGTCCTATTTCTCAAATTTAATTGTCAATTTGAACGTTTGGTTAAATCTGCTGATAGATCTTTAAATGATCCACTACCTGCACAGATTAATTTGGTAACGTTTCTTTTGCTAAAGTCATCTGGACCAGATACTATTTTTGGTATTTCTTACATCTTGCTCATTACATGACTAATTTAAGATCAACTGACTTCATCCACTATTCTCTGAGTTATTCGCCTCACAATTCTGATCTCATCTAACGCCTTGGGACTTCTCACGGTGGACCCAGTTACAACCTGAGCTGGTCCTGCTGACAGCTTTATTCCCTGTAGATATCTGGTGGAACAGGTTTTCTTGCAGTGCTAAATAGTTCCACATCTAGACTGCAAGGCCTTTTCCCAAATTTTGGGAAGTTTCATCCTCCTCTTGATAAATCACAATATCCACAAATTGCCATGATTTCTTCCCCCAATTTTGTGTGACAAATTTTACCATCGCTCCATTTTTCCAGTAGTGGCTAGTTGATTTATCCTTCCACTTGTATCCATTGGTAGTTTTCCCTATTATGACATGATTCTGCTGAATAACAACTTTTTCATTGCTCAATGTAATTTCATCTTCTAATTCCACTATAGTTTGATCATCCTCAGTTGGAATTTCGTTATAAGATTGATTGGGCGCATCAAAAGTTGCTCCCAACATCTTCAGATGGTCCACCATCTATGAGGCCATTATCTTGGTTTTCAATGCTGCTGCCATAATCTGATGCAATTTGTGGTAGATCCAAAGTGCCGCCTGCATGGCTATGCGTGCATCAAAATTATCTAGAATCTTTGCCCAAGCCAAGATCTAAGCTTCTTGGTAAAAACAATCAGCGAAACTAGATAGGGTCTCACCTTTAAGGAATGGATACCTATGAACTCTTGTTTACAATTTGCCATCTGAGTAGGGCTTCCAAACTCCAACATAATGGCTGCTTTTGCTTCTGCGTATGTCCAATTAACTCCATTGAGGTGAGGTAGCACCAGATTTTGGCAGTCTGTGCTAAGTCAGTTCATTATGGTCACCACTTTCTGACAGTCTGCATAGCCAAACATGGTCATCTCAAATAAGTGGAAAAACACCGTGGCGTTATCCCAGTGAAAGGTGGGCAATTTTGGCATATTTCAAATTCCTCATTTGCTCCACTAATAGGAGATCCTGACCCAGCTACTCAGAAGCCATAGGAGTGACTTTGGGATTCATTTCTGACACACCAGTGAATGGTTTAGGCATGTTTCAGGGCGGAGAGGTATGTCCCAATTGGCATTTCACATGCCTTTGCTTTAGCATCATTTGCCTCAAATCGTTCACAATCACATTTATGTTTTTCCAATTCCTCCATTCATTTGGTCATTTTTGCTATCTCCTCATGAAACCACTTGATGTGTTCTTGATCTTCTTCCCATTTGATTTTTTGAAATAAAATTTCTTTGACAAGTTCACCCTCTTTCCGCTTTAAAGAGGCAACTTTCCAACGCAGGCCATTTTTAACTATTCCTAATTGTTTAAGCATCTCCTCCACCTTGATCATACGTTCCTCTAATGTACTAACATTGGCTTGAGATGCCGAGCTAAGCACATTTTCATTGATGGCCTGTAGTTCCACCCAGAGCTTCCAAAACTCTTCCTTATAAGACATCATTTTTTTAAATTGGGTTTTGACAGCTCAACTACCCCTGTAGTGAGCACCAATGTTAAAATCTTGGGCTTATATAGCTCGCTTCTGGCCCCTAGATTTCAACTGCACAGATCCGTGGATTCTTGCGTTGATTATTTGATTAAAATTGAGTAACTAGGGCAATAATAGTATGAAGACTATTATTAAAGTTAAATCCCCAAAAGCCACGTTGAGTGAATTGTTAACGTTAGACAGGCGCTTCTTCCTCTTGAAGATATATTTAATCTGGTAGGAACAATTCCCTATTCACTTCACGCAGAGCCAAGAGGAGATTTGATAAAATTAACCTAAGAATATCTGAACCATGCACTCTTCTCTTAAGAGATATGTTTAAACAACCAATGTTAAACATTAAATTTATTATCAAGTTTTGTCTAATTTTATTAGAGAATGATTTGGGGGTTTTATAGTTAGAATTGGCACAAACTTTTCAGCTGTCCACTTGGAATTATTTGAGTCCTCTACTGTTTTGACCCTCAATGTTGGGCACCAAATCTTGTTGGTTACCGGTGCCTTGGGTTTCTTAGGCAGCGTAATCCTCAGGTGTTTGGAGGACCAAACAATTGGTATTAGGCACTTGAAACCAATTGTTTTAGCCAATGATAATTATACTCTTCCTCCAGTATTCAAACGTTTTGGTAGTTTCTGATGACTCCAATCCATATTGCTCTGAACAATTCCCTTTAAATCGACTATTGGGCATTATTCTAATATTGAATTATTGCTTGATTTCGTCAGGGATGATGCCTGACAAAAATCTCATCTATTAGCAACCTCAAATATCATCAAGGATGATGCCTGATGATAATTTCATCAGTTGACGGCCTCAAATAGCAATGGTTGATATTGCCTGATGATAATCTCATCAGTTGGCAACCTCTAATATTATCATAAATGATGTCTGACGATATTCTCATCAATTGGCCACTATTGCCAATCCTATATGATTATTTCTTAATTGTTGAATCTTATATTTGGTCAAAAGGTTGGATTATGCGGTCATATGCAATTCTGACAGCACCCCTTCCGGATGAAGAGGGGCCCCAAGGATCCAGTGGACCCCCTTTCACAGCTGGGTGACCTCGCCCATGTGATAGATGAGCGCTTGGTGATGGCTTTCCTCCCCAAAGCCATCTCACTCCCGCCCATTCCCTCCTCTTCAATCCTTGTAGGATTGATAGAAGGGGTCTGCAGGGAGATGGCTCACATCAGGGGGCATGGAGAGGGCTCTGAGGCCACCCACTCCCCAGGCAAGCCATGGCCAAAAATTGGGAAAATGGCAATTCCCAATGTTGGAGCCTGGCTGGTAGTTTCTGGATTAGGGGAGCTGGACCGGGCTGGCCTGCTTCAGAATCCAGATTGGAATGCAGCTCAGATTGCAAACCCAGTGTCATGAAAACAGCAGGAAAAGTTAAGACTGGCCTGCCAGTTGGGATGTGTAAGCACCCAAAAAGTAAGCCAGAATGCCAGAGGTATTGATGACCATTTGACTTGATATGGAGCTGGGCATTGGGAAATGATGAATTGTTGGTGCAATACAATGGTGAGTATGATCCCAATGACAAACCACATCAAACCCACTCCTGACTCAGGGGTCTTGCTGCAGGGGTGGAATCACTGAGATAGTCTTGATGAGGTCCTCAGCATATGGGGCCATTTCAACTGGGGCAGCAAGGAGACAGATTCTCTCTTGCAATTGGTAGACATACAGCCACAAGATGCCTGTGTATTACTGCCAGAAATTAGTGATGATGGGATTGTAGAGCCAAAAATATTGGACTTGCTGAACCCAATTGACGATGGAGGGGGCCATAGTGACCAAGAGTACTGGTAGAGCCCATCTGGTATACAGACTGATGGGCCACCAGGGAAACGCCATCAGGGTGCGGTCATAAGAAATAATAAAAATTGTTTGGTTTTTTGGCAAAAGTTTATTGAAGGAAAAGGAAGAAAATTGACCAACAATTTTCTCAGTGCTATTCAACTTATTTAAATAGTGGTCAATTGGGGTAGTGACAAGCTGGGATCGACACCTTCAACTTTGACCTAACTGGCGAATTGTTTGGGAATGTGTGGGTTTGTTCCTTGGGAACTGACATCACAAAATTTGGTAGTGGGCCAAGTTGCTGTCAGTTCAGCCTTGAACATCCAAACTGAGGCTCAGTTACATTTCTGACAGTTGGTATGACAGCATTTGGCCCAATGAGTGATGGGCATCCCCAAGGCCACCCTCACATAGGCTGGGTCCATTTGGTTGGAAATGGGTTCAGGACGCCCAACCTGCCCACACTCGGTCACTGGACTGTTCATTCAGTCAGTGGCATCACATCAGCCACAACGCCCAAATTGCCAACCAGAGGCTTCAAACCCTCATCAATGGCACCTGATGCTATAGCCTGATTGTCAAGTATGATCCCTGATGGCTTTGGTAGGAAGGTGCTTTGTTTGATTGGCATATTGATCAGGTTGGAACCATTGGGCATTCTAGCTGATACCTCAGTCTTCATGCCCTTCCGGCCATTTGAGATTTGGGCATCAGCCAGATTGCCACTCAAATCAGATCCAACTAATTTCAGTTTGACAATCTTTGCACAGATTTTGCTAATTTCTCATAACAGTTCTGCCAAGGTGAGTATGGGTACTGGGGGTGGGATCTGGAGTGGAAGAGCTGTTACCCATCGCTCATCTACTATGTGAGCAAGATCACCCTGAGTAACGAGAGGTACTGCCATCCTCTTTGGTGTCTTTTTACTTGGAATGGGAAGATGGCCCAATCATCAGCCAGGGGATGTTCCCCGGGTCTTACATTACCCTTTCCTTTTTCCAAAGGAAGGGCACCCCCACCAGGAAACTGCACCAGAGCCACATTCTTGTGTGCATTGGGTAGCTTGATAGCCATTAATTGTTGCAACTTTCTGGGGGGGGGGGGTGAGGAGCCTCAGGGTGGGATATATGGAATGCTTCAACCAGGTCCATGCAATTCGCGCAATTGTGCGCCTTGACCCAACTATTTTTGTAGGCTGGATACTCTTTCCAGGCCACTAGATATTGTACGGAACATTGCAACTTCCAGGATGCCATGATAGCCTCAACCTTGGCTTCTTCCTCATTATCAACAATGATTAGTTCTAGTTCTGTGGGAATTGCACCATTGAAGGGCGACAGCTGAGATACATGGAAATTGATACTGCTTCCAATGCGCAGGAAGCTTCAGTTGGAACGCCTGGTTACCCAAAACCTCCTCCACTAAATGGGGGCCCAAGCGTTTACTGGCGAATTTATGGGAAGAGGTTTGAATTCTTAAATGATGGGTATCAAGCATGATGTAGGAACCCACTGTAAAGTCATGACCGAGAAGATGCTTACAATCCACAAACTGCTTGTAATTGTCAATAGCTTTGGTAAGGTGTTCCCTCACTAAAGCTTGAGTTGATCTGTTGTGGGCAGCATGATCCACGGCAGCTTGAACCTCAGGCCGCAAGCATGGCCCAACCAAAAATGAAGGATTATAATCCAACGTTGCTTCATATAGGGAAAACCCCGTGGATGTGTGGGTCCCATTATTGTAAGCAAATTGAGTGAGGGAAAGTCACCAGCCCAAGTATCCTGTGCTGCTGCAGCATAGCAACGCAGGTACTGTTTGAGACTTAATTGACCCGCTCAGTCTGACTGTCAGACTGAGGGTGATACACTGTGGATTGACAGGGGGATATTTCATGATTGATAAGAGTTCACTCCAAAACCGCGTGGTAAACTGTGAACTCTGGTCACTGACAATCTCCTGGGGAAGACTGAACATCAAAAACACATGGCGTACAAAAATATGGGCAGTTTCTTCTAATGAAATTGTGGAAGTGCAAGGTATAAAAAGGGAAATTTTGTGAAACAATCCACCATTACCATCACCACTGTGTACCAGTTAGAACAGGGGAGTTCACAATAAAGTCCATGGACACTGAGGTCCATGGGCCCTCCGCCTGCTGTAAGGGGTACAGGAGGCCATTTTTTCTGGAGCAATCTGACTTGGCCCTAGCGCAAGTAACACAATCAGCGATCCAAGCTGGGACCTCTTTTGTCAAACCCACCAATTAAAGGTTCACTTGATCAAATCAACGCATCTCTTGTTACTGGGATGTTCAACCATGGGGGGATCATGAAGTGCATGAAATACCTCCTATCAGAAGGAGGGGGAACCCAAATGCAAGAGCAGAAGTAAATGAGTCCCTCTTCTAAGGAGTATAAGGAGTGTTTGTGACTCAAGTGAGCCAACTGCTCGACCAACTCCACGCCCTCAGGCAGGCCATTTGACCGGCTAAAACTTGAGCCACCAGCAGAGCGTTAGGAGCCAAAGTGATGGAGGAAACAACAGGTGAAATAATCAACAAGATTTGAGCGGCAGGAACCATGGTAATGAGATCCACTTATTCTGGTTCCAAGGGACAGTGGGTGAAACTGCGGCTTAGAAAATTGGGAAGTACATTGAGTGCACCTTTAAAAGATTCTATTTAAAGTTAAAACTGCATGGGTCCCAATATGTCTAGGCCTGCCATTTTAATTTTGGGGTTTGCGAAAATACAAAAGGGCCTGGTGATTCATGCGGACTGTTAATTCATGGTGGGTACCCTGCAACAGATACCACCAATGAGTTAATGCCCATGCAACAGCTGCCAATTCCTTGTCATAAATGGCCCAAGACTGCTCCATGGCTGTGAAATTTTGGGAAAAATAAGCGACTGGATGTTCAAGGCCATCATGCTCCTGAAGCAACACCGCTCCCACTGCTACCAACGAGGATTCACATGCAACAATATATGGTTTGGTGGGATTGGCGTGTTCAAAATGAGCGGAGACACAAATGCCTCCTTGATCGATTTGAATGCCTGCTGGCATTCAGGCATCCAACAAAATGGAACGTTTTTCCCAGTAAGGGGGTGGAGTGGTGCAGCCAACTAGAAAGTGCTGGGGAAAATTTTTTTAGGAAAATGATGGTTCCCAAGAAACTCTAAAGTTGTTTCTGCGTAGTTGGAGTTGGCCATTCTCAGTTCACATCTAACTTGTCAGGAGGGATTGCATAGCTATCTTTGAGAACCAGGTTCCCAAGGAAAGTAACCTCCTCCTCATAAAACTCACAATTAAAAGGTTTGAAGAACAAACCTGCCTTATGCAAGGCGACCACCACCACTTCCAAGTCAGTAGTGTGTTGTCTGGGAGTTGGGGAGTGAACCAGGATATCATCAATGTATGCAATCACAAAGGTAAACTGGAGGTCACCCAGTACATTGTCAATCATCCGTTGAAACATACTGGGAGCATTCTTCAGCCCAAAGGACATTACACGAAATTGATTATGCCTTTCTTCATCCAGATCACAGTTAACCATTCCTACCCTTCCATTACCCAAATTTGGTTGAAGGCGTTCACCAGATTGAGCTTAGAGAACACATGAGATTTGGCGATTGCCTGGCTGATTTTCTGCTCCAGAGGCAATGGGTAGGGATCAGAAACTGTTATTTTATTCAAATGACCGTAATCCATGAAGGGATGGAGAGAACCATCCGCTTTTTTGGTGAAGATGATGGGGGAGGCAACGGGTGAGGTCTCTTTAAATAACCAACCTTTTCAACATATCGTTCAACCAGGATTTGAGTGCAACTTCTTCCTCCGCTGTATGGGGATACAACGGACAGGTGATGTTCACCAACTCCACAGTTGTTCAAAACCCACAATTGAACCTAGTGTGCTTAGGCAGGCAATCTGCCTTTTCCATGTCAAAGCTTCTCCAATATCGCAATAAACTTTTAAGGAAATTGGCTGGGCTGCCCACAGAGGTAACCAGGTTAGTGATAGAGCTGGTTCCTTGTATCTTCTTGAGGGTGTTTATCAAAGGGAATCCTCCCTCCAAATCATCATTGGTAAATGACAACGTATTAGACTCTAAATGAATCTTCACATGTTATCAGCACCACCACCCTACACCTAAAATCACTGGAAACACCAAGTTTGGCATTGCCAAAAAACAATCGCAGAAGCTGAACTGGTGGATTGAAAAGGGTACCAGTCAGCAAACAACATATGAGGACTGATAAGCAGATGAGGCCACCATCACTGAGGAGCCCACATCCATTTTCAGTTTTAATTGTGATGCCAACTCAACACTCATGAAGTTCCCCGCAGCTCCAGTATCCACCAGAGCTTCAAAGGAGACATGATGCAGGCTGACACTAATCTTCATAGGCACAAGGAAATAAGTGAAGTTTTGTTATTTGGAAGACTGAATGACTCATTTGTACTGAAGAATTAATGGGCATATCAGGAGTAAGGTCAGGGTCCTTTGCCAGAGCAAAAATTGGAAGTACGAGGGTGGGGGAAACAACTTCCTCCATCTGGGCTTGAACAGAATTTTTAATAGTTAACTCTGTACCTACCAACTCGGGCTTGGGGGTTACAGCAAGATTGGTACCCAAGTCTACCACTAATTCAGAGATAGGCGCGTCATCTGCATATACTTTGGGTAATATAATCAAAGAAATTCACCTTCTGATAATGGGTAACATGATGGGGTAAGGCGTTAATGGTGGTTGCGGAGGCACATATTTGTTCTACTGATCCTTGGATGGTAGACCAGACCTTGTGATGAGCAGAACCTGAATCCAAGCCCAATCTAAAGACTGCCTGAAGCATATTGATAGATAGACCCAATGTGGGGGCCAGTTCACAAAAGGTAGAAATCATAAGAAACTGAGCTAGGGGCATTGGCCATGGCATAGATCAGTCTGAATAGGTGGTCTGATTGGGACACAGGGGTTTCAGGGCGGCTGACACAACAGCCATCAGTGGGGTGGAGTCTCCTGCTTGTGAGGAAGAGCGCAAAAGACCTCTCACTCAATGGCGGGCATCCCCATCCACAGCATCTAACAATGCAATCCCTTGTTGGGCATAAGATAATGTGGAAGCATTATTAAGCGCAATTGCTGTATGCATTTGCACTTTGGCAAGTGCGTCAAGAACTTGATTGGCAATCTCCTGGGAGGGTACATTTGAACTTCCCTCTGGGCTAGTGGAAGGAGGAGGAGACACAATCTGCGCAGCTTGGGTGGATTAAAGAAGATTTCCCAAGGTAGAGCGGATACTTTTCCCAAAGGTGGAAAGTGATCAAACAAACAACAAAGAGCAAACTACTGATTGCACATTCATTTGGTAAAGATTAACTACTGCAGTGCCCAGTTCAAAGAACAAGGTGGAAGTGGCTGGAAATAGTAGTTGGTTGATTATGTCATGGAAATGGCAGATGAAGTTTAGACCAGCCTGCCAGTCAGGATGTGTAAGCACCCAAAAAGCAAGCCAGAATGCCAGAGGCATTGATGACCAAATGACTTGATATGAAGCTGGGCATTGGGAAACAACAAATTGTTGGTGCAGTACAATGGTGAGTATGATCCCAATGACAAACCACACTGAATTTACTCCCAACCCAGGGGGTCTTGCTGCAGGGGGTGGGATCACTGAGATAGTCTCAATGAGGTCCTCAGCATATGGGGCCATTTCAACTGGGGCAGCAAGGAGATGGATTCTCTCTTGCAGTTGGTGGACATACGGCCACAAAATGCCTGTATATTGCTGCCAGAAATTAGTGATGATGGGATTGTAGAGCCAAAAATATTGGACATGCTGAACCCAATCAGTGACAGAGGGGACATAGTGACCAAGAGTACTGGTAGAGCCCATCCAGTATATGGACTGATGGGCCACCAGGGAAACGCCATCAAGGATGCGGTCAGAAGAGATAATAAAAATTGTTTGGTTTTTTTGCAAAATTTTATTGAAGGAAAAGGATGAAATTCGACCAATAATTTTCTTTTTGATATGCAACTGATTAAATAGTGGTCAATTGGGGTAGTGACAAGCTGGGATTGGGACCTTCAATTTTGACCTAACTGGCAAATTGTTCAGGAATGGGTGGGTTTGTTCCTTGGGAACTGACATCACAAAATTTGGCAGTGGGCTGAGTCACTGTCAGTTCAACCTCGAACGTCCAAACTGAGGCTCAGTTACATTTCTGACAGTTGGTATGACAGCATTTGGCCCAATGAGTGATGGGCATCCCCCAAGGCCACCCTCACATAGGCTGGGTCCATTTGGTTGGAAATGGGTTCAGGACGCCCAACCTGCCCACACTCGGTCACTGGACTGTTCATTCAGTCAGTGGCATCACATCAGCCACAACGCCCAAATTGCCAACCAGAGGCTTCAAACCCTCATCAATGGCACCTGATGCTATAGCCTGATTGTCAAGTATGATCCCTGATGGCTTTGGTAGGAAGGTGCTTTGTTTGATTGGCATATTGATCAGGTTGGAACCATTGGGCATTCTAGCTGATACCTCAGTCTTCATGCCCTTCCAGCCATTTGAGATTCAGGCATCAGCCAGATTGCTGCTCGAATTAGATCTGACCAATTTCAGTTTGACAATCTTGGCACAGATTTTGCTAATTCCCCATAACAGTTCTGCCAAGGTGAGTATGGGTACTTGGGGTGGAATCTGAAGTGGAAGAGCTGTTACCCATCGCTTGTCTACTACATGAGTGAGATCACCCTGAGTAATGAGAGAACCACCTTCCTCTTTGGTGTCTTTTTACTCAGGATTGGGAAGATGGCCCAATCAACAGCCAGGGGACGTTCCTCAGGACTTACACTAAGTTCTAAACAGCTCAGATCATTGGGTCTAACATTCTGAAATGGATTTAGATAGTTCAGATCATGAGAGCTGCCCAATCATGGGTTTAGTCCAATTTGCAACAAACCTGATCCATGGACCCCTGCCTCCTGAGACAAATCTGGACCACCCCAGCCATGCAAACAGGCCGATTTGAGTCATTAGGACCTGGAATGGCAGTGTTGATTTGGCTTGGTCCCAAGAAGTTGGAAAATTTGCAAAAAATTTCTAAGCTTTTGCCTGGATTTGGAGCTGCTGTTTACCCCCTCAAAACCACCCAATCGAATCCCTTTCCTATTCCCCAAATGGCCAATCCCCCAATACTTCCCCATGCCTATTGCCCCATTTAAAAGGCAACTGGCCCCACCAAGGGCACTTGTCAATTCATTCTTTTTGTTTTTCATCGAAATAAATATGATTATCCACCTAGTTTGCTGTGGACTCCATCTACTCTAACATAACTTAAAAAATGTTTTATTGATTGATCTGACAAAACGCACCATTGCCCAAATCCTTTTTCTGATGTTCACCAACTGGACAATCCAGTCACTTGATCCCACCATGTGGCAGCGGGTCACAAATGTGATAATTCGTCCTGCCCCCAATGGTGAACCTGCTGCTCCATTTGTTTCCACGCATCTGTTAAATGGAGGTTTTTCCATTCATTCAGGTGCCGAGTCTGCTGAAACTTCTCAGTTGGAGCAGCCCCTAGGGCGTTCCTGGCCTGCCACACATGGGTTCAGCTCCCATAGCCATCCCTGTCACTGTGGGTCCAGCTCTCCAGTGGGACCTAGAGCATCCCCACAGGGTAAACTTGATCTCAGCCCCTCTCTTGGGGTCTACCATACTTCTACCCACATTTCCAATAATGTGGCAGCCTCTGTGCCACCTCCCTCTGGCGTGCAAGCCCCCTATCAGAATCTGAAGGCCAGCAACTGTGAACCCTGGAGGAGTCGTCATTTCCCTGCTTCTCCCACCCTTGGGGTTGCCCCATAAGACTTGCAGTTGCCCCCAACACAACCATCTGGTTTGCCTGGGGGCCTTCAGTATGTTACTGAATGTTTGCTTTCCTCACATTTCCCATAGATCCCCACTTCTATTAGTCGCCCAGACCACTATTCTCAGCCTTCTCCACCCTCCTCGCTGGGATGGGCAATGCGCTGGCCTATGCCCTCACTCTGAGCATGCTTTCCCTTTGTGATCTGGCCTTCTCCTGCTAGGTGGTAGCCTCATTAATCTAGGCCTTCCTCCAAACTTGGCTGAACTGGTCCCCAGCCCGCCAAGCACCAATGGAGAGCGCTACCCCTTTAGTGAACACAACAGGGTTGGTGGTTCCCCCTGTCCCCTCTGATGAGGTGGAAGATCAAATGCTGGGCGTCCTAGCAGAGATCCAGGTGTGCCTCCCTTCTTATGGGGGGAAGTCCCCTCTTCCCTCTGATGCACAGCAGAGCATGGCCCTCCTTAACGCCCTGGATGGGGATGCCCACCGTTGGGTCAGGGGAGTGCTCCGCTCTGCTGCCAAGCTGGGCAATCCCACCCCCTTGTTGGCGTTGGTTACCTCAGCAGTCCAGGCCCCTGAGTCAAGACCAGCGCGCCTCTTCCGCTTGTTTACTTTGGGACAGGCAGCCACAGACCTGCCCTCCTCAATTGAGGCATTCAAGGTCCTGGCTCCAATGGTTCCCATCCAGGTCAAAATTGCAGTCTCCGCATTCCATGCAGCCCTGGACCCCACTGCGGCAGCCCATACTACTTGGGATCCTCTCCCTGGATCTTTAGAGGTCACACTTTCTGTGGCCCATACAATTGAGGCCAGGCCCTGGAACAACCCTGCATGTCTTGTCATCACCCCTGAGGCACCCCATACTGCACCTCCCCTGCTAGTGGGCGCGGACAAGGGAAGTGTCCCCCTGGTCTAGCTGCCCTTTGCTCCCCCTCAGTGGCCACCTCTGTAAACTTCTCCCCTAAGGGAACCTTTACTTATGATACTGCTGGTCCCCAGACCAGATCAGGAGGCTGTATCATTGGGACCCCAATGTTTGGAGTCTGTTCCTGTGATGAGATCATCCCCCAGTGATTGGAGTCTGCTCAGTGTGATGAGATCGTCTCCCAGGGTGAACCCACCTCCCCCTAAAGAGGGTGGAGTGGGTGTGCATTTAACCCTCATCTACCCATGTGGAACAAGGAAGTGGTAGATACCCTGGATCAGCCGCGCCCCACTCCTGCGGGTCCAGGCCAGTCGCTTCTGATGTTGGGTTACAGCCCCTCCTTGGGTGCCCTTTTGCTAGCTCACCCCAATAAAGAGGACCAACCATACTTCTTGTTTCCCATTTCTTTTCCCTTGGAGTCAGGGGTAGTCATGGTGCAAGCCCTGCTTGACACTGGGGTGGCAGGTAACTTCATCAACCTTAGCGTGACACAGTCCTTGGACTTAACAATGGACAATGATCCTTCATCCTGGGCGCCTTGTCCAAGTACATGATGTCCCACCGCTTCCAACGTCCATTGCACTTCTTGGTTCATGACTTTGGAGTCACCGACCATTTCTCAGCAGTACCAGACTTGCTCTACCCTGTAATCTTGGGGGTGGGATGGTGGCGCTGCCAACAAACTTCATATCAATCATGCCACCAACTCCTTGTAGTTTAAAAACCTCAAGTTGAGTGTTGAGATTCCCTTGCTGAAGACCCTTCCCCAGGGCACATCCCTTGGTTCCATCGCCCCACAGGATCCCATTCTAGCTGACCTCCCTCCATATTTTCCCTCTTGCCTAATCCCATACAAGGCCATCTTTGACATGCCCCTGGCATCAAGCTCCCATCACACTCCAAGTATGACTTGATGTTCCAACTAACGGTCAACCTAGTCAAGATCAACTGCACCCTCTACCCTATATGGAGGAAAAGATAGGGCTCTCAGCAGTTGGTTGGACGGCATGCTAGAGAAGGGGTGGCTCATCAAGAAGTCTTCTCCAATTGCCTCCCCCATAGTTTTTGCCAGGAAGGCAGATGGGTCCCTGCGCCCCTGCATTGACTATGGACACCTCAACAACATCACCATCCCAGACCCATATCCCTTACCCTTAAAGCAGAGCATAGCACAGGCCATCACCAAGTCTCGCATACTCTCAAAGTTGGACCTGGTGAACGCCTTCAATCAAGTGAGGGTGGTGAGGGGACAGGAGTGGCTCACAGCTATCCACACTTGCTGGGGGCTTTTCCAGTTCAGGGTGATGCTATTCAGCTTGAAGAATGTGCCAGCCACCTTCCAGCGCCTCATTGAAGATGTGTTGGGGGACTTGCATTTCTCTTATGATGTGGAATATATTGACAACATCCTAGTCCATTCCCCACCCCGAACAACATGTCAGGGACCTCAAAGTGGTGGTGGCAGACCTCCACAAGGCAGGGCTATTTGTTAAGCCCTCCAAGTACAAATTTTTCAAGGATGAGGTTACCTTCCTAGGGAATCTTGTCCTGAAGGATGGGTATTCCGTCCCCTAAGCAAGCTGGAGGCCATTCAGTCTTGGTCTACCCCAACCACTCAGAAACAGCTTTGCAGATTCCTTGGAACCATCACCTTTTTGAGGAAATCTTCCACTCTTGGTCAACTGGCAGCACCGTTGCACCCCCTCATTAGGAAGAACGCCCCCTTTAAATGGTCCCCCAAGTGCCAATAGGCCTTTAAGGATACCAAGGAGGTGTTTGTCACAGCCCCATACTGCAGCATGCCAACATGTACCAGCCCTTCATAGTAGCCTGTGACCCCTCGTCGGTGGCATTGGGCGCTGTGCTGTTGCAGGACCACGAGAGAGTTGAGCACCCAGTGGCCTATTACTCCAGGAAGTTACCAAAACTGAGCAGGCGTGGCCGTTATACATTAGGAGCTTGCGGTGGTGGCGTGGTCGCTCACCCACTGGCAATATCTCCTGCAGGGCACCCTGCACAAAATTATCATTCAGACAGACCATAAGGCCCTGCTTTACTACCGTAAACCTTAGAAACTAGGCCACTGGCAAACTTGCACATATTAAGACTTCTGTGAGTTCCATTTTAAGTGCGAATTCATCAAAGGCCCACTGAACATCTTGCCAGACATACTCAGCCGCAACCTCTCCCTCTTCCTCAATGGGGAGGAGGTCCCATTGGACCTTATGAGGGTAGTGCCCCCTCCCAAATCCTCATATTGGCTCCCCTCAGCTGTTTCTTTCACTGATGTAGACCCTGAAACTCCCTCCTCCCACGTGTCCCCACTTCCCAGATCTGCTGCCCTGAAGAATTTGAGCTTCTGGCTGACTTGGAGTCAATGCACCGCAAGAGAACCCCATATACCTTGCAGGATGGAACAATCTGGTTCCATGATCAGGTTTGGGTTCCTCCTTCCTTATGCAGCTGAGTCATTGAGGAACACCACATCCCCCAGACCTTTGGTCACTCCAGTATTAAATAAATGTGCAGATCTCATAAAGAGAACCTATAATTGGCCTGGGTCCTCAAATTACATTACCAATTGGATCTCTCATTGTGTCACCTGCACCCAGGTAATATCAGATTGCTCTGGAAAGAAAGGACTGTTACACCCATTGCAGCAGGCTGAGGGGACATGGACCTCAATCGCAGTGGATTTCATCGTGGAGCTCCCACCCTTTTGTGGCTCTGATGCAATAATGGTAGTCATGGACCAGTTTACCAAGTTGGCACTCTTTATCCTCTGCCTCTCTTCTATTATTGTGGTGGAGACTGCAATTTATTTGTCAACCATGTTTTTGCCATGTTTGGTCTCCCCAAGGAGATAGTGAGTGACAGGGGACCACAGTTCACACCCCAGTTCTGGGAAGAGTTGTTGACCCTCCTTCGCATCAATCCCTTTTCAATCCACTGCCTACCACCCCCAGTCTGATGGGCAGACTGAGCGGGTGAACCAGGTACACAAGCAGTACTTGCGCTGCTACACATCAGCCTCACAAGACACCTGGGCCAAGGACCTACCCCTAGCACAGATCACATACAACAACTCCCTCCATTCCTCAACCAACTTCTCTCCCTTTGAGGCCACTCTGGGGTATAACCCCTCTTTTCAAATTGGTCCACACCTCTCCTTGTAAGTCCTGGCTGCCAAGGACTGTGTAAGCTTTTTCACGAGATGCAAAATCTGGTCCAAAAACACTTGACCAAGTCCATCAAGGACTACAAGAAGTTGCTGAATAGAAGCATCTTCTGGGCCGTGAGATCATGTTTGGTTCTCTTGTCATGTTAGATACCTGCAACCTCTCCATGAAGGCCCCCACCCGCAAACTTGTAGCTAAGTGCTCAGGACCCTTCAAGGTCAAGAAGGATTTAGGCAATGGAGCATACCACCTGAGGCTGCCCGCGCAATGGAAGCAGAACAATGTCTTCCATACCTCCCTTCTAACCCCCTTTAGGGGGAAAGGCCAACATCCCCCAAGCCAATCGTCAAAAGGGAATCCCAGGAAGTGGAGGTGGAGGCCATTGTAGCTTCCCAAAGGTCCCAATGATCCATTCAGTACTTGTTTGCCTAGGAAAGGTTACCCCTCATATGAGAACAGCTGGGTGAACATGTGTGATTGTACAAACTGCAAGGACCTGATTAAGGAATTCCACGCCTCCCACCCAACAGCACCCCACCCTCCCCCAGAAGATCACGGCCATTCTGGCCATAAAGTTACTGGGGCGCCACAAGAACTATGCCTTGGTCCATGCCCTTGGAGGTGGGATCCTCCCTGTTGAAAAAGGGAAGGGTAGTGTAAGTCTTGGGGATCAGCCCTTGAAACTGGATAGGGTTCAGCACCCCCTGCAGATGAAGAGGGGCCCCAAGGCTCTAGTGGACCCCTGTCACAGCAGGTGAGCTCGCCTATGTGATAGATGAGCGCTCAGTGACAGCTTTCATCCCCAAAGCCATCCCACTCCTGCCCCTTCCCCCTCTTCAATCCTGGTAGGATTGATAGAAGGGGTCTGCAGGGAGATGGCTCACATCAGGGGGCATGAAGAGGGCTCTGAGGCCACCCACTCCTCAGGCAAGCCATGGCCAATAATTGGGAAAATGGCAATTCCCAATGTTGGAGCCCAGCCAGTAATTTCTGGACTGGGGGAGCTGGACTGGACCGTGCTGGCCTGCTTCAGAAGCCAGATCAGAATGTAGCTCAGATCACAAACATGGTTCCAAACAGCTCAGATCATCAAGTCCAATGTTCCAAAATGGATCCAGAAAGTTTGGATCATGTGAGCCACCCAATCATGAGACTGACCCAATTTGCAACAAACCTGATCCATGGACCCCTGCCTCCCAAGACAAATCTGGACCGCCAAAGCCATGTGAACAGGCTGATTTAAGTCAGCGGGACCTGGATTGGCAATATCAATTAGCTTGGTCCCAAAAATTTTAGAAAATTTGCAAAACTTTTCAAAGCTTTTGCCTAAATCAGGAGCCACCGTTTACCCCCTGCAAGCCAGCCAACTGAAACCTTTTCTATTCCCCAAATGACCAATCCCCCAATACTTCCCCATGCCTATCACCCCATTTAAAAGGCAACTGACCCACCAAGGGCATTTGTAGGTTCATTCTTTTTGCCTTTCATTGAAATAAATCCAATTATCTGCCTAATTTGCTGCAGACTCCATCTTCCTTAACACAACTTAAAATTAATTCTGTCAATTGATCCAACAAAATGTGGCATCACCCAAATCCTTTTTCTGATGTTCATCAACTGGACAATCCATTCACTCAATCCCAACATGCAGCAGTGGATTGCAAGTGTGATAATCTGTCTTGCCCCTAATGGTGAACCCGCTGCTCCGTTTGTTTCCATGTGTCCATTAAACAGAGGCCTTTCCATTCATTTGGGTGCCAAGTCTGCTGGAACTGCTCCTCAGTTGGAGCAGCCTCAAGGCGTTCCTGGCCTGCTGCACATGGGTTTGGCTTCCATAGCTGCCCCTGCCACTGCGGGTCCAGCTCTCCAGTGGGACCTAGAGCTTCCCCGCCAGGGGAAACTTGATCTCAGCCCCTCTCATGGTGTTTACCATACTTCTACTCACATTTCCAATAATGTGGCAGCCTCTGTGCCACCTCCCGCTGGTGCGCAAGCCCCCTATCAGGATCTGAAGGCCAGAAACTGTGAACCATGGAGGAGTTGTTATCCTCCCTGCCTCTCCCTCCCTTGGGGGTTGCCCCTGTAAGACTTGCAGTTGCCCCCAATGCAACCATCTGGTTTGCCTTGAGGGCCTTTGGTACATTACTGAACATTTGCTAACCATACATTTCCCATAGATTACACTTCTATTAGCCACCTGGACCGCTATGCCTCTGGCATTCTGGAGCCTCCACTGGGTGCTCGCGCACCCCAACTGGGAGCCCAGTCTAGTTCTTCTTAGCCATATCTGTGACAAATGGCGCATCAAGGCCCTTCATGGGCCCATATAATTTGGATCTTTTTATCTTCCAAATCAACCGTCTAGTTGGCATCTCATTTTTCTGCATCGTCCTTGTGACTGCAGTGGTGGGGATGCGCCTCTCATTATTTTTGGAATTGAGAACAGAATTCCAGAAGTTGTTTCCATTTATTCTCATGCATGTAATGCTTCCTGATGAAATCTAGTTTGGAACTTTCAGAGTAAGGTTCTGTTTACAGTGGTTCAAGAGTTGCTCTGTCAAGGCTTAATTCAGGAGCAGAATTTTGACTCGCTCATCATAATGAATTCCAACAACTCTCCCCTCAAAATCCTGTCAGGGGATATAGGGCCAAAGGAATTATTCTTGTACTCGATTCACCACTTTCCCCTGATTGACATTGGCAATGGAGTACTCTAACTTCACCTTATAGATGACCTTATAAGGTCCAGACCAAAGAACGTTGAGCTTATTATGTTAGCTCTGGGCTGATTGTGATATAAGAGAATGAGGTTTTTATATTTGAAAGACTAGTAAGGAGAGTCAGCCAACATTAAATTGTGATGTCTCCCTTTATTGGTGGAGACAATTCCTTGAGTGGCTAGGGCTTGTAGCCAGACAATTTCATTGGCTAAGGCCCTCATAGTTAACTCAGATTTCTTAGGTACAGAGGTATTGAGCAGGGGTTGAACGCTACATTGGTAAATGAGGAGCACGCCCATATAGAGCTTCAAAAGTGGACATCTTGATAATTTGATGGTAGCTTATTTGGCATATAAGAAAGGCGCTGGGTAAATAAAGGCTCCTATGAGTAGGGTCAGAGGCAACAATCTTTCACATGATAGAGTTGAGGGTTCCTTTAGCACTTTCCACCACCCCATTGTTAGATGGGTTGTAAGGGGTGATGAAACTCTGGTTAGTTCCAAAAAGTAAAATTAGTTCCTGGACTACCCACGAGGTGAAATTTTGGCCCATTTTCCAAAAAAGTAAAGTTTGTGGGTATTCATGATGGGTGAAAATAGATCGAATAGGTTATAGAGTTGTGGCCTTTGTGGTGGCAGTGGGGACAGAAATCACTTCAACCCATTTGGTTAAATGGTTCACATCTAAGAGGATATACTTATGGCCATGCAACCCGGTGTGTAGAGGGCCTACTATGTCAATGTTAATGACATTAAAGGGACCTAACGGGGCCATGACTGAGTACTGATATTGAGGACTAGCTCAATCTTGGGATCAGAAAGTTATACAAGCCCTAAGAATTTCTTAAATGGGACTTACCATTCAGTCCCAGTAGCATCGTTTTTCAGCCATTTGTGAGTATTCTTCACTGCCCTGTATCCCACGATCATATGCCCTTCTAGGATAACATCAGTTTGAGAAGAAGGGTGGATACAAGGGAACCATCTATTATTGATTTCTTATACAGCATCCCTTCCTTGATCTGAGTGTCTTAGGTCATTTTTTGGAGCTCAGCTAGGATCTCAGGAGTCTCCAGCTCCCATCATATGGACAGTCCAATTATATTGTACATTCAGTCCTCATTGGAGGTCAAAGCATCCAGTACTAGCATCTGAGAGAGACCATCAGTGCTCTAATGAATATCTCCTGAATTTTGGACTATAGTGAAACTGTAGTTCTAAAGCCTTAGAGCTCATCTGGCTAACTGGACATCCAGATCTTTCATCTGCTGCTTCCATTGGAGCGAGGAATGGTCAGTGATGATGGTGAAATGGGTGCCATAGAAATAAAAAGAAAATGCTTGATTACAAACAAAATAACTAGGCACACATCTCTCAGCAACATTATAGTTCTGTTTGGCCTTGCTCAAAGTCTTGCTGATATAAGTTACTGGATGACTGACCTGATTTTTCATCATGCTGATATAGAATGGTCCCAACGGTAACATCACTAGCATCTGAGAATAGCAGGAAGTTTGATCAAAAAACAGATGAACTAAAATAAGTTTACTACAAAGAGAGGTCCGTAATGAATTTACCCTGTTCTTGTTCAGGCCACCACTTATAGGGCACATCTTTTTGTATTGAGAAAACAAGGGCTCAGTTAAGTAAGCAATTGAGGAATGAACTGGCGGTATAGCCCACTATGCTGAAGAATTCTTATATATTACAAAGGCTCTGAGGGTGCAACGTCTTCTTGATGGCATCAATTTAATTCTATTTAAGTCAGATATCACCTTTTGAGACCTTGTCTCCAAGGATTTCCATCTTGGATTGAAAGAAGATTTTGTAGGATTGAGTCTTTTTAAAGCCTTTCTAAGATGGTTAAAGATTCCCAAAGATGTTCCACATGGATAATAAAAGGTTTGTGAGAAGGCAGTGATATCATTGAGGTACATGAGGACATAAGATAGTTCAAGTCACCTAGGATCCCGTCCATGGCGCGTTGAAAGGTGGAAGATGAATTGTAAAAGCCCATGGCATCCTCATGGGTTTATATAGACCTTAATGTCTATAAGCGCACACTTGGCTTGATTTCATGGGCTAGCTTTACTTGCTAATACTTGCTAACAAGGTATATAGTAGAAAAGTAATTGACCTGAAAAGTAAGCGGAGAGAGTCATCAATTTGGGGTAAGGTATTACTGTTTTCTTGGTGATATAATTGAGCCAGCAATAGTCAATCACCGCACAATGGCTGCCATCCTTATTTTGAACCAACAAGATAGGGGAAGCCCAAGTGCAACGCAAAGGCAACAATAGCCCGGCCCCAAGTAGTTGTTTAAGCTCAACAGCCTCTTTGAGCTTCACTAACCTCAATTTTTTATAAAGTCAGGACCAATTGAGGGACAACCCCCCAGTCTCCATGTGATATTGAACAACATTCATTTTTCTGAAATTTTAGATATATGTTGAAAAGAGGTCCAAGTATTCCTCCAATAATTATTTACCCTGGTTCTATTGCTACTAGTGAGCTCATGATCAATAGAGGTATTGATTAGAGCTACTGATGGGAATGTTTCAAACCCAAAATACCTAGACTTCCAAAATACAGATGTCGTTTAGGGCCTCTACAGGAACAAGGCAAACATAGGCATCTTGAGTATCAGGATCCACTATCTCAGGCTTGTCAATAATGTTATCCAGCAACACCAATATGGATCCAACATAGGTTGGATCTTATATTCCTACACAGGTTAGGACCTCCTTGACCAATGGGTTATCTAAGCCTCGGATCTCTAGTGGGTATCCAGGGAGAATTTTGATGTGAACCCAGGTGCCAACAATAAGCTGAGACTTTGAGGGTATAGTGGTCGTCTTGGGCAAATAAATTTCCATGTCTTCTAAGCCATCTACTGCATGAGGGGGCATCCATATGCTACACCTCATGTAATACTTGAACCAGTTGATTCAGCTCACACTCTATAATTAGCATTCCCAAGCTTTGAAATGCATTTTAGCATCACATGAGGTTTCTTAAACCAGTGTTAACTGATGCTCCAGCAGGTATAGAAATCCTTCGTCATAGTGCACTATAGTGTAGTAGTCTCAGAGAAACTAGTCCCAAAGAGAAGATTCTAGCTCATTTTATCAAATGCAATAGTGCGTATATTCAAGGAAGCTTCCCAAAATATATGAGTTGAAGTAATATCCCCACTTGACCAACTACATTGAAGTCCATCTGTGACATATTCCAAGTAATGCGGCAAATCTTGAGGATTTTTGATGTATTTCAATAATTTGGATGAAATGAAATTAATGGGGAACTACTGTCAACAATAGCGTAAACCAGGATTTTAAGGACTCAAACAGCAATGCATGTAGCAATCTTTGAAATTCAGAGGTAGTGTGAAAAACATAGGAGATTTATCAGAAAAACATTAAGCATTATCAGTTTCATACTATCAACAAATGCTGAAACTTCTTCATTTGGTAAAATAACTCCAGGCTCATTAGAGGTCACTTATTGTTATTAAGGCAATACAGTGATGTCAGCATGGAGTGCCTCATCCTTCATGATATTGGACCTTTTCCTGCCTCCTCAGAAAGTCTCTTCCAACAAGTCTTGGCGCTGTGATGAAATCTATTGCAGTAGGTGCATTGAGGTCTAGGATTTTTCTGGCTCTTGACAACGTAGACCTGATGACAGCTGAAGGAGATACATGCAGAGGACTTAGGATGCAGGGTAGATGCAGGTATTTTGTTAAGCGTTTCTTTAATTTCCCAAATGCAAGTAAAACCATTCTTCTGGATAGACATAGCATTTGGACCTCAGATAAGATCTTAACATGGAGAAGACTGAAGTTTTGTTGTCATCCAAGGTAATGCAGTTAGTGGTTACTAAGGGCTGTTCTTGGGCGTAGAATCAGCTGGCAAACTCCACAGAGCTTTCTCCTTTGTTTAGGTAAATACCTATGAATGCTTAGTTTGATTGGTCAGGGTTTGGTTGCTCTCAGCTTTGTGAATTAGGGCAGTACAGACTTGTTCCTGTGTGTAGCATTCTTTAGATGGGGAAACATAATATATCAGGCAGTGCTATTTACACAGGAGTGGATATGCTTCACTTTCTGTCAGTTGGTAGCCTCTTCCTTGGAACTCTAGTAGGTATAAAAAGAAGATGATAATTTCCTGTTTGGGTAAACTTCTATTTTTAAACTAGACTTAAATTAAGTCACAATAGGAGTGGAAAGAGTATTGTCACCAGGAATTGGCACAGGCAAAAATTTTGATTTTCTGCATAGTCAAAAGGGCCTGTTTATCCAGTCATCATTTCAAACTCTTGAAGTCTTCTTATATATAATCCCAATTTCAGCTTAAGGAGGTAATGGAGGCTTTGTGAGTAACCTGCTCCTTGAATGCTTTAATGTCAGCGTGTTGATGAAGTGACTGGCTCTCTAAATAATTCAAGCATGTGTCAAACCCTTGACAGATTTGCTCAAGCTAGGAGATGCAATTATCAGTGAGCTTGGTGAAGGTGATGAGACTATTCAACTCATCTGACAAGGCCTTAATTAAGACCCTAGGGTCGAGAGGAACTCATTTACTTGGAGTTTGCACCCTTGAGCCACATTGTTGAATTTGATCCTGTAAGGAAGTGAGGGCTGTTGAAATCTTTTTAAAGGAGTTTTCAGGGTCACGAGGAGTAGGTGCTGCAGGACCAGAGTGTTCTTGAGGCCCATGGGGACCTTCTGGCCTTCAGGATCTTTACTCCCAGAAGCAATATTTTGATAGGCTAACTCCTGTTGGTTCTGCTGGTAATTCTAAATAAAGTCCTTGACTTGGTTGAGCCATTTATTCCAGACAGTAATAATGAGTTGTATATTCTGACAAAGATAGTCCTTGAGGTAGCCAGAAAAACTGCTATCTAACCATGCAAGTTGGTTTCAGGCCTCATTGACTAACCAACGGTTATTGACAATGACTTCCCAATTATTTTGAATGAAGGAAGAGGCTACATTATAGAAATTGACATTATAGGATTGTAGGGTTTATGTAAGCTGTGGCTGTAAGGATACTTCATGGTAATGCAACCCAACTTTTGTAGAAGGTGATGTATGGCAGGATGGACGAAATTACATAGATTGCGTTTGATATCCAAAGAAATTCTCCCTCTGGTAGTAAAGCTGAGGTATATAAATCCTGGATCATGGAAGGCATTGAAGAAGCGTGGAGCAACCAGAGAGTCCTCCCACAGATTAGATGCCATTTAGCAATTGTTGGATAATCATGTTGAGGTTCTCATATTGAAGTTGATACTGATCACTATCAATGGAAGGTAGATTAAACTAGAGTGGCCTTAAACTCTAAGCTTTCACGCTTCATGAGAGGTACTTAGTATTGTAAGGTGCTAATCCATTTAGTGATGCTTCTTGACTGATCAGAAGGATTATTGATTATTATTATTCATTTTTGTGATAGATTTTTCGCTTAGACAGCTATGGGCCCCATGTAGTGTCACCACTTATCTTAGAGTAACAATTCTCTTGAATGTAGCCAAATTTCAAAGATAGATTTAAGCTGTATCTGGTGGAGAAATTTAAAAAATAAAGCGAAATAGACTACTTTATGGAGTTAAAAACATCTATTTTTAAGGATGTATGGGGACATGGTACCTCAGGGGACCTAATAGTCCTGTATGATCAGGAACTTTCACAGCCTTCTGGATTGACCGCCTGGTTGGCACCCTCATTGTTCTGTGTCATCCTTATAACTGCAACGGTGGGGGTCGCACCTTTTAAGATTCAAAAAGTGGGGATGAAATTACTGAAGGCATATCCATCAATACTTGTGTGCATGATGCTTACTGATCAAAACTCTCACTGGTGCCTTCAGGGACAGGTTTCATTTGCACTGGCTCAAGAGTCATCTTATTGAGGCTCCATTTGGGAGTAGGGGATTTGACTTGCTCATTGTCTTGATTCTGAATTCATTATGGGAATCCTTGGGTCCAGTTTGGCGAGAAGGTTAAACAACATGTGAAGGTGCGTTGGTGCTAACTGTAGCCTATCCAAAACTGTGTAAAGGTTGATGAGGCAAATGACACTAAATATATATATTGTTAACACCATGATATGTAAAATAACTGATCATTTGATATATCAGCATGCTGATAGCTATATCTAAGCTCTAGACGGTATCATTCTATGAATTTAAAAGGGTACTTCTATCTTTCAAATTGATCTACTACCTAAATCATTTGTGCTGCTTCTGGTTGTGGTATAATTCTTGCCAACTTTTTTTAAGTTAGATACTTGTTGCTTAGTTCATCAATTTTCTTATCCAGAACTTATCTTTTGTAATATCATCCTCATATACTCTTGCATGTTATCTTCAAAAAACTCTCCACAAACTCTTGGCAGTGCCCCATGTTGTCACGGACAGTATTGCACCAATATTCCACGAGGGTTTTGGGAAGTAAGAACCTCATGGCTAATCATACTAGGGACCAGCCTGCTGGAGCCAATCCCCAAACCCATCCCTCATGTTTCGTTGTTGCCATGTCTTCTTGCATCACTGTCCACACGCTTTAGGAGAGAGCTGAGAACCACATCAACGCCACGCCAAGCTTGCCAGTGGAGCTCATGCCTTCAATACAATATTATTATTTAAAAAAATTATTTTTATATGCAAGCAATTCTTTATTTAATTTTTGGGGGTTTTGTAGAAGACTCAACTGGCCATTCAGGCCAACCCATCCCCAAAATAGATAGTACTTTGCCAGTATAGAATAAGCTTTCTTCTATTCCAGGCTCTCCCAAACTGTCCAGCACATTGCACACAAAGATTTCTCATCCTACCAAATCATCATCCACACCGCTCATAAGTCCCACATCATATCAACTTGGATGCATTTTGGCTTCAGACATTCAAATTTCCCCATCTCCAATTCCCTCAAAGTTGAGTTCCTTCCTATACATCCAATATTTGGATCCAATACTGACTGATCCAAAGCAATGTACGGATCAGGTGCATCCTGATCCATTACATCACTCCCCTGTGAAACCTGAAACTCCTGGACCATCCCTGGGCACTGCGCGCCATCTTCTCCCATTTGCCATGCTGCCTTCTCCTCCAGAAACCCTTTCCAGTTTACTTGCACTTGCAGCTGGCCCTTCGCCCATCTCCCAAACTCTGGATCTGGACACTTTAAGTGGATCTGCCTGTTGCTTCTGCCAGGCCACCACCCACTCCATACTTCTCTGTTGTTATCCTCAATATCTGCCATGGCATGTACCATCTTGTCCACCCCCCAGTACACTCCATCCACAGCTCCTCCGGACGCTCTTTGTGGATCTGCCTGTTGCTTCTGCTGGCCACCGCCTGCTCCGCTCTACCCCATAAATTTCCTCAATATCTGCCATAGCACACGCCATCTCATCCATCCCCCAGTACACTCCATCCACAGCTCCTCCAGACGCTCTTTGTGGATCCACCTGTTGCTTTTGCTGGGCCACCACCTGCTCTGTACTTCTCCGTTGATTTTCCTTGATATCCACCATGGCATACGCCAACTCATCCGCCCCATAGTAAACTCCATCCACAGCTCCTCCAGACTCTTGAGCCAACCACACCTGACACCAAACTTGTGACACCTCCTGATAAACTTCATTCAAAGCTTTCATGGGCACATCAGCCCATCCTTTTGGAAACTCAGATATTTCATGGCTCTTCACTACTTCCACGGGTCTTGCCCCCATATCTGGACTACCATCACCTCTTTCAAACCAAAGTAGAACCATTCCTCCACTTCCAGAGCCTCCACCTCCTCTCAAGGCCACCCCAAGATTGACCAAGATGTTTTTGAGTTGATTCTAATGTCATGGAAGGGTTTGCACCAATATTCCACAAAGAAATTAAGAAATAAGAACCTCATAGCTAACCATAGTAGGGACCAGCCTGCCAGAGCCAATCCCCAAACCCATTTGCCATGATTTGTCATTGCCACATCTTCTTGCATCACTGTCCACACGCTCCAGGAGAGATGAGAACCACGCCAATGCTATGCCAAGCTCACCAGTGGAGCTCATGTCTTTGATCTGATATTGTTATTTTAGAATAATTTACTTTTTGTATGCAAGCAATTCTTTATTGAATTTTTGGGGGTTTCATAGAAGACTCAACTGGCCATTCAGGCCAACCCATCCCCAAATAAACAGTACTTTGCCAGTATTGAATAATCTTTCTCCTACGCCAGGCTCTCCTGAACTGTCCAGAACATTGCACGCAAAGATTCCCCATCCCACCAAATCATTGTCCACGCCACTCATAAGTCCCACGTCATATTGATTTAGATGCATCTCAGCTTCAGACAGTCAAATTTCCCCAGCTCCAATTCCCTCAAATATGAGTTCCTTCCTATAAATCCAATATTTGGATCCAATACTGACTGATCCAAAGCAATGTACGGATCAGGTGCAACCTGATCCATTACACCTGTAGTAAGTACCATTTATTACCAAAGTGGCCTTGTTTCCCACATAATGCTAATAGGTAGGTGTGTGCCTATGGTGATAATTTTTATCTGTCACAGGGTGCGTCATCAATCCAATTTTTTCATTTTTTCATTGTATAAGGATTTTTATTGATGGTCAAGCATTTAAAAACATGTTTAAACCTTGAACATACTTTATGGTAAATTCCTTAAGGTCATCTGGACGCCTCTCTTTCTCTACTTTAAACTAAGGCTTAATAAAAACCATTTTTGATTTTACTATAATGAAACCCAAATTAATTCAAACAGCAAAATAATTTATTTGAGAAACATAAAGTCTGTTTGCTTAGAAATAAGAAAATAGTATATATAAATAAAGGGAAAATGTGGGTTTTGAAATAGAGCTTTAGGGGGAAGGTGCCTAGTAGCAGAGTATGGACTAAATGACCACTACCTCTTAAGTTTAATCCTGTTAAATGAACTTTGGGTAGGGGACGATCAATGACTATGTTAGCATTAAACACTAATGCCCTGGACCAACATAGTTATTATTAAAGCGGTCTATGAAGTTCCTGGCCTATCAGAACACCACATGTGAAGGTTTACCGGGATTTATCCTTCTTTCCCATTATTTCTATTACCCTATTAATTGGTGCAATATTGTCCTCAGGTCAGCCTACCTCAAATAAATATGATATAGGACTTGAGAGTTAATTAATGTTTCTAATTTGCATCTCAGTAGAATTTTTCTTTCCTTATTTTGGGGTTCCTGGCTCCAAATCCCAGACTTTTCTTGAACTTCTTAGTCTAAACCTAAATTATATTTTTTGAAGCTCTTTGTATATATACTGTAGCTCTTAGCGGTTCAGGTATAACACATGTCCCAAGAGGCACCTGTAGCTCTTAGGGTTCCATTATTAGATCTTTCAATATCAACTAATTATTAAATTAATAATATTCAATTTAGAAATGCTTCATGAAAAAACAAACTCTTTACTGGTTGAGTATTGATACACTGGTCATCTTCAGCATCAGATGGAGTACAGCTGTTGTTAGCGGCAATCAGAATTTTTCTAACCACTAAGTATAAAAATGGGGTTGATATTTATCATTGTCATCACCATCAGTTATCAAAATTTTTTGGTTGTTAAAAAAAGGGCTTTCATTGCAGTAAAATTATTTCACTTGCTGCTGGCTATAGAGGTGCTTTTTATTGTCATCATAAACTTATACTGATCTTCTTTCAACTTATTCAGAATTAGTTGCTGGTTTTTAAAGGAATTTTATGGCAAAATTTCACCCATCTAGTTAAGTGCTTCTTCACATTGGTATTGGGTAATATCACGAGATTGATTCAAGAAAAAATTAAATTGTGGCAAACATTAAACTTAAAAACTATAGCACTATTGATTTAAACATAATAGGAGAAGTTAATTATTTTAAAAATAGATGCAGCAACTAAGGAGGAGCAATGTGAGTTAAAGGATCTTTTAAATTTGTTTGAAGACATCCTTAGCATATCCCTAACGACAATGGTTATGCTAAGGTGAGGTACTAGAAATGAACTGCCATGACAATCCCATTCAAATTGAGATAATATTAATAATCCAAAGCTAAAAGAAGATCATCTCATAAGAGCTCAAGCAGCTACTGAATGGTGGCTATTAATATCTTCAATGAGCCATTAGGATTCATCCCTATTACTTGACACAAGAAAAATGGCAG